>JAJHSJ010002756.1:0-75265 GCA_021015155.1 Magnolia officinalis | reverse complement strand
AAAAAATCATGGTATGACTAACACAGCAAATGAAGAGACAACAACATACAAACTCTAGACCACTCGAAAATCATGTCGTATGTGAACACCGCAAGATGGCTAGAAAATCGATAAGCGAACTTTAGCTCCACCTGGAAATCATGGTACAACTGAACACCGTAAGATGGCTAGAAAAACAACATACAACCCTCTACTTCACCGGAAATCATATCGTATGTGGACATCACGAGGTGACTAGAAAATCGATAAGCAAACTTCAGCTCCACCCGGAAATCACCATACGACTGAACACCGTAAGATGAAGAGAGTACCAAAAAGGGAACTTCGATGTCATTCAGAAATCGTATGAAACTCCGTAAGATGGCTAGAAAATCAATAGGCGAACTTAAGCTCCACCCAAAAATCATAACAAACTCCGCATAATGACCCAAAAATCAACAAGATGTGCAAATATAACCAATAAGCCACAAAGAGCACCAATAACCGATCCAAGCCGTGTAAAGCAAATGTGGATCGTAGGATGATAAGTCCAAGGTAGGTTCCACTCAATTCATTATTTAGGCGCAGTGGTAGCATATAGTTAATTATTACAGGTACAACAAAAAGATAGCATGTTATCATCAAATATATGCATGTTACAATTAAAGAGATGTCTATCGTTTAACACATGAATTAATTGTACAAACAAGTTAGCATATTCAATAGTAAGGTACGCAACTCAGTTAGGGGAATCATGCCATCGCCTATATCCAGATTGATGAAATTAAGTGGGAAGCTCAAAGGGTGAGTCCTGACCTTAGAATGTGTAGGTTCACTACCTAAGTCGCTAGCAATGCCAAAACAAATCTTAAGGTCAAGTCCTGTCAACTAGCATTTGTTCGAGCTCAATTCAAATCAGTATAGCTCACTCAAATGTGACTCAATGGTGAAAATTGGGAAGTTCGAATTCTCTAAATTAAAATTAAAAAAATAATATTAAATAACCTAAATCAAGTTCTAAATAAATCCCAGTAAAATAATTAAGAGATCAACTCACCCTGTACGATTGATTTGACTCACTCTAACTCTAACTTGAATTCATCTTGATTTTAATCAATTGAAACAAGAAGATGATTGACTTAGAGGCTTTAAACTTCAGATCTGAGAAAGAATTCACGGATTTACTACATTCAACTTGGTTTAGCATGATTAGATAACTGAGTTGGACTCACCTTGTGATGTGACCCACTTGACTCAACTCAGTCCTGATTCGGCCTCAACTTGAACACAACTCGGTCCAAACGTTGTATGCAAGGTAGTTTGAATTCAACCACCGAAATTAGCTATCATGCCGAGAGAGAGACCTAGATTATTCAAATCAGATATCAACTTAATCAAAAACTTAATGGAACTCATTGAGTTAACTCAGAAACAAAACAACTAAAATGGGTCTCGATTTACCTCGATTGGTAGCTTGACTCAGCGACTCGATGCAAACCCATCACCCAGCGGCTACAAGGCTTAGAGTAGGTCAGGCCCACACTCAGCCCAACTCCACCGAGTTGACTTGACGGGTGCAACCCAATATCCCAAATCTCTCTCCTTCCTCTTCCTTCCTTTCTTCCTCTTCCTCTGCTAGTCTAGCGGTCTGGACTTGACTAGACCGCACCAACTCGGTTCGGACTCAGTCCAGCCCCAGTAGTAGTGGCCTAATGCGATAATGGATAGAGAAAGGGCAACGCCCTCTCTCCCACTATCTCGATTTCTTTTTCCTTTCTTCTTGCCTATCTTCCCTTCTTCATTTCATATCCTTCATCTTTCTCTCTTTCTTTCTCATTTCTCCCTCTCATTTGCAACGACCAGCAAGGCCAGGGTTCAACTCGGCGAGCCTGAGCGAGTCCACAGCCTAACTTCAATCGAGTTGGTGCAGCAGCCTTGGCAACACAAAAATGTAGCACCACCTTGCTCCATCTTTCTCTTACAAACACCAACAACCTCTAGACCGAGAGAGATTCAAAACTGGGGGGTCAGATCATGTGGCAGTGGCAGCGGCTCTGTTGGGGAAGATGGTTGAGCTCCAATAGCGATTCTCAATTCGACTAATCTTTCGTGATTCCGACACTTCCAGACAGCTTATACACCCCAATGGAGCTTACGGAAGCTTGAAATCAAAGCTCTAGGGGGGATTTCATGGTGGTTCGTTGGAGGAAGGAAATGATGATTTTCGAGTGCGCCCAAGAAGGAAAGGGCAAAGGAAGAAGGGCAGTTTTTTAGTATGATTTTTAGGCTTCTAGCATATAAGAACATTGGATTGGATGGTCTAAATCGATTCAGAGGGTGCTCTTAGCAGTGGATGGGCGGTTGGGATCGTGCCAGCGCACCCACGAGTCCGCCCGCACCTGTTCTCTCTCTCTATCCCTTCCCTTTACAAAAACCTGGTTTTTGAAGGGTTAGGATCTCACCAGGACGGACTGTTGAGATCAGCCAAAGACCCCTCACACGGATCGTAACAGCTGGCCTGATAGATGCTTTCCATTTTCAGAAGCTTGTGTGTGTTGTAGGGCCGATTTGCACCTAGAATCGTGGGCACGTGTGACTGAGTGACTGCACATGGAAAGCATGGTTTTGGTTAAAGCCACGCCCCGCGAACAAGATGGACGGTTTGGATTGATCGAACTGATCACATAGGTGGGCCACAGCACGTCGAAAGTGGGCTATGTCCGTCCGTCTGACGGAATTTCAAAAGAAGAAAAAGAGGAAAATTTTTCCTCTTTGTAGTGACGGGTCAGCTGAGTTTGACCAGCTCTCCAGTTCAGCGCAAAGCGAGTGTGTACTTACTATGCACATGCACCACGTGAAGTGGGGGCCCAGCATGATAATTCTGATGGATCCACACCGTTCATTTGTTCATTCAGCTCGAAGGATGAAATAGATCCATGACTTAGGTGGGCCATATCAATTGAATTATGGCCATTAAGTGTCGACCACCATCAATTTACGATGATCTGAGGTCCACTCCCGTGATCAGGACCATTCACCTAACTAGTGGGCCAATCAGGTTCACAACCCATTTATATAAGTACCATCTTATATATAGATATGTATATATACATATATATTACATTCTTTTATATTTGAATATAATTACTAACATATTATATTTTATAATAATAATCGTTTATTAATAATAAAGTTTAATTGGTAATATTATATATATTTTTCATAATTATCATTAAGAATATTCCAAGTGTACTATAGTTAATTTATGTAATATCCTTATACATTCATTATAATAATATTAGTAAATAATGTCCTAAATTATATAATAAAAATATATTTCTATATTTGTTAGTACAATACATTAATAGTTATAGGTAGGTGTCTATTTACAATCATTACTATTTATAACGTATTGTTGGTAATAATATATAGTTAAAAAAATTCAAATATTAGTCAATGTACATCAATTATAGGATAATGTGTTGGCATACAATTTATTTCATATATAGTTTAAATAATATACATAATTTAATAATTTAAGTAACATATGTATTTTTACAAATACTTATAAAATTATTATTATTATTGTCATTATTATTATATTTTGTATTATATATATAATATATTACGATTATATCCCATTTAAAATAAATTCTTTGGTCTTCTTGGTAACACCCGAGTATTGAAAAGTACGGGGTGTTACAATTACATCAATCGGGTTCGGGTTCGGGATCATGTTTAGGTTTGGTTTTCAAGTTTAGGTTTAAGTTTAGGTTAGGGAGTTGAGATTAGGATTAGGTGTAGGTTTAGGTTTAGGTATTTGAGAATACATTTAGGTTATAGGTTTAGGTTTAGGTTTTAGGTTATAGGTTATAAGTTTAGGTATAGGGATAGGTTATAGGTTATAGGTTAAGGTTTAGGTTTAGGTTTTGGTTTTAGGGAAGGTTAAGGTTTTAGGTTTATTTAGGTTAGTTTAGGTTATAGGTTATAGCTTTAGGGAATTGAGAATAAGTTAAGGTTTAGGTTTAGGAAATCGGGTTCGGGTTCGAGTTCGGGATCGGGTTTAGGTTTGGGTTTTCAGGTTTAGGTTTAGGTTTAGGTTAGGGAATTGAGATTAGGATTAGGTGTAGGTTTAGGTTTAGGGATTTTAGAATACTTTAGGTTTTAGGTTTAGGTTATGGTTTTGGTTATAAGTTTAGATTTAGGTTATAAGTGTAGGTTTTAGGTTTAGGTTAGGTTATAGGTTAAGGTTTAGGGAATTGGGTTTAGGTTATAGGTTATAGGTTATAGGTTAGGTTTAGGTTATAGGTTAGGTTTAGGTTTAGGTTATAGGTTTTGGGATTTGAGAATAGGTTTCGGTTATAAGTATAGGTTTAGGTTAATGTTGTAGGTTATAGGTTTAGGTTATAAGTTTTGTTAATATTGTAGGTTATAGGTTAGGTTTGGTTTAGTTTAGAATTAGCGATTTGAGAATACATTTAGGTTTTATTTTTAGGTTTAGATTTTACGTTTAGGTTAAGGTTACAGGTTTAGGTTTAGGTTTAGGTTTAGGTTATAAGTGTAGGTTATAGGTTTAGGTTTAAGTTAGGTTATAGGTTAAGGTTTAGGGAATTGAGTTTAGGTTATAAGTTAGGTTATAGGTTAAGTTTAGGTTTAGGTTTAGGTTTAGGTTTAGGTTTAGGTTATAGGTTTTGGGATTTAAGAATAGGTTTAGGTTATAAGGATAGGTTTAGGTTAATGTTGTACGTTATAGGTTTAGGTTATAAGTTTATGTTAATGTTGTAGGTTATAGGTTTTTTAGGTTAGGTTTACATTTACGGATTTGAGAATACATTTAGGTTTTAGGTTTAGGTTTAGGTTTTACGTTTAGGTTAAGGTTACAGGTTTAGGTTATAGGTTTAAGTTTAGGTTGTAAGTGTAGGTTATAGGTTAGGTTATAGGTTAAGTTTAGGGAATTGAGAATAGGTTAAGGTTTGGTTTAGGAAATCGGGTTCGGGTTCGGGTTTAGGTTTGGGTTTTCAAGTTTAGGTTTAGGTTAAGGAGTTGTTAGGATTAGGTGTAGGTTAAGGTTTAGGGATTTGAGAATACATTTAGGTTTTAGGTTTAGGTTAAGGTTATAGGTTTAGGTTTTAGGTTATAGGTATAGCTTTAGGGAAATGAGAATAGGTTAAGGTTTAGGTATAGGAAATCGGGTTCGGGTTCAGGATCGGGTAAGTTTGGGTTTTCAAATTTAGGTTTAGGTTAGGTTTTAAGTTTATGTTAAGGTTATATAGGTTTAGGTTTACGTTAGGTTTAAGGTTATAGGTTTAGGTTATAGGTTTGGTTAAGGTTATAGGTTTAGGTTTAGGTTTAGGTTTAGGTTTAGGTTATAGGTTTTGGGATTTGAGAATAGGTTTAGGTTTAGGTTTTGGGGTAGATCCAAAGGTCAAGTGGGCCTCAAAATGCATTGGGGCCACAAAAGTTTTCAATCAAGCTGATATTTGTGTTATTCCTTCTTCAGGTCTAGGTCTGTGTGAACTTACCAACAGGTTGGATCTCAAATAACCATTATGGTCGGTCCCAGGAGGAATCAACAGTCAGGGGCACTGTCCCCACCATGAGTTTAGTTTAGGTATTAGTTTTAGGTAGTAGGTTTAGGTTAGGGTTATACTAGGTCTAACAATTTCAGAGTTTAAGGTTTATAAACTGGGCTGTTACAAGGTACCATCTACACTCAGCTCATCCATGCACAATGGCCAAAGGTGCAGACCAGCTACATGCTGTCCATCTATGGTCTCATAACACTGGACATACGCGGTTCCCACCTTCTAGGACCCCCGCTTAACATCCGAATAACTCCGACGCACATCCGGGTCTGTCCATAAGGTTTACAAGGACAATTTAGGCAACAGAAGGCAATAGAACAATATACACATTTTATCTTCATACTAGAACAGAAATACAATGCTAAGTAAACAAACATTTCTAACAAACTTTTACATAAAAGAAAAGCTCTAGAATATAATATATTAAAGTTAAATAAAAGACTTCAATGATATTTTTTTTATCCCGTACTTTGATGGGCGGAGGACAACTTTTGCTGAAGCAAGCCTTACATAGGCCTTGTCCATAATACTGGAAGATAAGAAAGTCCTCATGTATAAATGTAAAATGAAGACAAGGATGCCTATTGCCAAGAGATGAAAAAGTTCGTCATGGTAGTAGACCTACAAGTACCTTGAAAGTTAGAGAAAGTATGTTTTTTAGGATTTCTAAAGGTTTTCTATCCCTGGCTGTAGATGAGCATGTTAAGAGGTAAAAAGCTTTTCACCAATGGGTTTATGCCAAATATATACTATGCAAAACCAGAGAGAAAAACAATGAAGAGTAAGAATGAATTATAATGAACAACATACTGTAATAAGTAATTATATGCCTTTTTTCCCAAGCAAATGCGAACACGCACACATACGGAGCGTGCGAAAATACATGGTAATTTACATTGTAACATTCATAATTTATTTATTTAATATGAACATATCTAATTGATACATTGTCACTACAAAAATAACTTCAAATAAGTGCCTCTCCACTTCTATTTGTCCAATCACACTCAAATACACCAAAATTCTGAAAAATGAATTTAAAAAAGGACTCTTACATGCTGTATTTGTGGCCCAATATCGCCAAGATTTTTAGGTTACCCATTTCACCTAGTATTGTGTGACCAACCCAAGGGTGGGGAGTTTGCAACCCTAAATGCAAGATTAGGTATTCAAACCTTATGATATATAGTATGTGCATAAACTTCAAAGTTATGTACACGGTCCTATATACAAAGTAAACATAAACACTAGACTAGAAAGTAATCTAGAATGAGAATAGAAAATTTTCATCCAGAATTTGAAGGGATAAACTAAAGAGACCTCATAATTTAATGAAACACTCCAATTGTCAGTTCATGTCAGTTAAATGTAAGGAAGCCTATTGGAACCCAATTTGACAGTCTGACTACTGAATATGCCCATCCTTTTTTTGCTTTGGTTGGACAACTTTACTATTTTATAATCAGAAGTAGAAATGATAGATGCATCCAGCAGCAAGAGTGGATGCAATGGCTCTAAATGTTGGGCAATTACTCGAGTCATGATTCATGAATAAATTCATACCGATTATGATTGATACAAGATCCATTACATACAAACATTTTTTCATAATATCAACACTTTATTTTTAGTAGAATAATACAGAAAAATTAAATGATACGACGATGCCCCATTGAAGACACTAATAATCTCAAATTTACACATACTATTGCAGAATCTTCTAGCATTTAGGACCAAAATATACAGAGGAAGGTTGTAATAAATAGCCCAAACTCCTCAATCCGCAATAGAAACAACCCATTTGTTTACTTGACTAACGTAAAAAATACAATTCTATTCAGATCAATATCCCTCAAGAACACAATACAACTCATGGCATTTCCAAAACAAGCATCAGTAATATAATGCCATCAGTACAACTCATGGCATGGTACTCCTTCTCCTTTTTTTTTGAAAGATGGGACTATTGAAAAGAAAATGTCCAGCGGTCAATATTTGATGAGAAAAAATAGATGGTTATTATTCTCCAATAACTGTGATTTTTTGGACTGTACTCCATCCACATGTGCTTACAATTTGGAAGATCTTTATTGGTACACCACGCATATGGTGGATGGCCTGACACAATTTAGTCAACTGTGGCAAACACATTTTTAGTCTAGACCAATCTACAATAACAAATGTTGATTTGGGGTGACACGACACGATATCCTACCTAAGGTAGTTACCATTTTCTGTTACACTACTGGTGCAGAGCTAGGACATGTATCCGTTCCCATCAAATATAAGTTGAGATGTTGATTGGAGTACATCCAAACACTTTTTAAGTGTTGCAAATGATTTCAGGTTGTGCTTTGAAGCATACTGAGCATCCAATCAAATTGCAATAATTATTCAGTAACGTGAAAACCACCAATTAGTAATTACCTCACTGTGCACACTGAAAGCTTGAACTCCAAATTGATATTACACGGCTTTTTCAGGTTGACTTGAAGGGAATGTAATTACAGTTTGGTCATGTAACACCCCGTACTTTCCAGTACTCGAGTATTATATAGACATAAGCCAGGCTTAAGCAAACATCCACGTTCATCCTAGTTTAATTATGATCATTAAAACAATCCCCATCCATATGTTGACCCATTTGTCCGTTGGCGCTCCAATAATATTTGGTATCTTTTCATTATTTATTATATTATAAACGTTACAGAGACATGGATAAAAATTTCAGATGTATTTCAAGAACCTATTTAACATATAGAAACGGATGAAAATGTATTCTAATAGAGTGATACGTATATATTTAATGTATATAAAATATTATGAAAATAAAATATACTAGAAAAAGTTACAATGGATAACATATTCCAAACAATTTAACAACATATATGAAATTAAAACATAACACATATGTAACCCTACAAATAATGTACAAATGATATAGACATTAATCTTTGCTTGCTAATATTTGTACAATTTATATGTTACAACCTGTGATATATGAAAATAATAATAATAATATAATAATGATAATAAAGTGAATAAATATGGATAATTTATAATAAAAGAAAAATAAAGGATTTCATTAATATTAGTGTGTGGTTAGTAACCTATCAAGAAAGTCTTGCAGATAGCCTAATAGGAAAGTCTTGCAGATAGCTTAATAGGACCCTTTTCGTTGATATTTGAAGATAGAGTAATCTGACTATCAGATCAATGGAATTGCACGAGTAAAGGCAGAATATAGGAGGATGGCTACCTAAGCCTTAGGATATGCCCCATCCTTTGGACCTGAGTTCTAAAATAAGTTGAGAAAATTAATGGACGGTGTGGATTTCACCCAATCATCACGGTGGACTCCACATCAGGGTGCACGTGCACCACGGGCGGTGTGCATGCAGTGCGCCAGACTGCGGTATGCTGGTTGACCAGCGCAGACCCGTGTTTTACTTAAAACGAGAGATTTCTCTCTCTACGTCTTTAGTCAGCAAACGGACCTCGTCCGTGAAACCGACCAGGTGGGCCCCACATGAGATCATATCACTGATCTAAACCGTCCATTGTGTGCACGTCATGAGGCTAATCAAAACCTCAGCTACTTCACATAAAGAAGAGAACGGGTGTGACCACAAATCTAGACGCTTCAGGCTGAGAAAAACCAATGTTTCCTAAAAAGGAAACTGTTTTCTCCTTACCAGCTCAGCGATCCGCGTGAGGCCGGATCCGCCTATCTTAACCATCAATGGGGATCTGATCGTGGCCGTTGGAGAACAAAATGAGTTGTTGCCAACTACTTAACCTGTCGATAGGATATTTTCTAAGAGAAAAGAGAGGAGGCCCTAGAATGGATCCAGGTCGTCTACCCTTCATCCGACGGCTCTTGGAGATCTAGGGCTTACTATAAGGAAGAAAAAAAAACCTAAACACCAGACCATGACTCCACTCATTTGCAGCTGCTTGAAGAAACTCACTGAAATCGTCTACCTTCGAACCCACCGACTGAATCCCCTCAAAGCTTTGATGAAGCTTACCTGTAAGCTCTCTAAGGTCATCGCGAACTGTCTGATGGGGTCAGATACGAAGAAAATGTGGTGATGGTGAAAATGCCATTAATGGCCATTGTCCTCCCCCGCCGTTCAAAACTGAGTCAGGACCGGTTCGGGTGTGCCATCTTTAGCATCTCACCAGATGGAGACGTCCCTGGTGCTGGAAGAAAGAAAAGAAAGAAATAGAAGAAAGAAAAAGGGAGAAGAATAAGGAAGAAGGGAGAGAGAGGGTTGACGTGGTGCAGTTGCACCGCATTGCTGACTCGAACCGAGTCGAGGCTGGACCGAGTCGGGCTGGGTTTTGTCCATCTGGACTCACTTATGGACATCCCAACTGGGAGAAGAAGAAAGAGAGAGGAAATGGAGAAGAAAAGAGAGTTATGGAGAGAAGAAGTCAGAGACAGGGGGGGGGCGAACTGCTCCTGTCGAGTCGGGCAGGCCTGACTCGTTGAAGTTCAAAATGGGGCCTGGTGTGGCCATTGCTGGATGCTCCCAGCAACAGAAGGAGAGAAGAAAAGAAAAAAAAAGGAAAGAGGAAAGAAAGGAAAAACAGGCGTGAGCTGCTGCTACTAACTTGCACCGAGTCATCGCTTGACTCGCTGTCAAGTCCAGCAATGTGAGTCGGGTCGGTTCATGGCTGCTTGAGTCCGGACTGAGTTCTGACTCTGTGAGGTCGCCCTAAGAGCAAGTTCCGATAAGGTAGGTGATGACAAGTGCTGTTGAACCAGTGGCTAAGGAAGGAAGTGAGCCGCTGATTGTAGACCCGGTCCGGGGTGTGCATTCGCATTGTCTTACTGCTTGTGTCGCTGATCTGAAGGGTAGATTGTGAGACTCTCGGGCTGAGATCGAACTAAGTCTGAAATGACTTGGGCTGCATGAACCTGTGGCGGGTCATCCACGACCACAGCTAGTTAGGTAAACCCATTCTCTCTCTCTTCTTTTAAAATCATCTCAACTATTACTCAAAATAAATGGCTTGGTGACTTGATGTAGAACCGAGTCATTTAGCTATTTTTGGATCTAACAGGCCATCCGCCTTTGAGTTGGTAACTCAAGGTTTTTCCCTACTCTTGAGATGAACTCTGGATGAACTAAGGGTAGGCTTAATGCACTCAAGTTAGACCTGCTTTGGGTCCCCTTGTCAATGAATGAAAGAAAAACCCACGCCAAACCAGGCCTAGTACAGGCCACCTTGTCGGGTCCCGTCTTCGTAGAATGAAGGAAAGACCCGAGTTTCGGCTCGGGCCCACATAATATTGAGGGACCCACCTCATGGATGGGGTGGATCCGATGTACACGTGTGGCCCACCTGATTTTCAACACCCATATGTACATTTGATTGAGTGGACGGCTGTCCATTGTTGTGAATAGTGTGGGCAAGGTCCGGATAAGCTTACTCTTGTGTCAGGTGTTCTACATGCTCGGACCAACCTTTTGGACAGGTAACTTATGCTAGAACTACTTCTAATAAATGGAGTTAAAATTAGTGAATAGTGTAATTTACTTACCATTCTTAGATATTATCATAATATTAATTATCATCATGATGATTACTATTAACATGTTACGATAATATTAGTTGTTATAAGTGAATCTACCATTAGCGATATTGGCATGGTGTCCATCACTTGAAAATATTATCTTTAATAATGGGTTATACTATTTTATTACAATTTTAATACTAATTATTACTAGGGCCACAAATAATAGTTGTATCATTAAAGTTAAAATGTAACTAATCATATTATTATTATATTGTATTTAAGTTGCACATACATCATAAGTTCTACTCCTAGAATTAAACCCTAGGATGAAGCCCTAACTCTATACCAAAACTCTAAAAGTAATCCAAACCCTAGGTAGTGTGTAGAGCTTGGATCTAATTGTCCAAGTTCCTGATTTATGATAGGGATTGATTCTAAGGAAACACGCATTCTCTAGCGACACTAGAAGGCGATTTAAAGTATAAGGTGATGATTCTTCCCCTTGAGCTTTCCATCTTCTCATTAGCTTAAGTTATAGTTTTTATTTAAATTCATAATTGATATCTCCCTTTTATAATCACATGTGTTAGCTGGTGGAAATTGAATTGCTGTATTACATGCTTTATGATTATCCTGTATAATTGTTCATGCTTGTGGATTATTTGTGGATTGCTTACAGAACTTAAACTGGTACATTAGTGGAAAATTCCCACATATGAATGTACACCCATACTTGGGATGTAACTTGAGTCTTTTTTATCGTAATGGATCTTCGACTCGGTGGTTTTTGAGTGGTGGTCTAGATGGATCATTGATGTGGGCCTACATCCAGGGTTGTTGTGCTCAATGGTTTTTAAGGATAGTCTTTATCGTATGGTTTTGATATTCGCCCTATGTGGCATATTTTGATACTCGCCCTACGCGGTTTTATTTGATATCTTCCCTACATGGGTTTGATGTTTTATACTGTGCAACCTTGCGATAGTAAGCCCCACATACTGTAATATGATTGGCCACTAGTCGATGGGTTTTCATTAAACATCCTAAAGTGGTAGCCTCATGAGCTAGGGATGGTGGAATGGGACACTATGCCTGAGCTGTCGGCCTACGCTGGGTTCTGAGCTCCCCGTAGTGACCTTTGAGCTTATTAAACCCGCTGAGTGTAATTTGATTAATAATGGACTGGCTAATCATGTATACATCGCACAGACCAACATCTATTGCTATCGTACGTAGGCTACGTATTATTTCCGACTGGTTGATATTTCCCAGGTTCGATGATTCCAACTGGTTGATGTTTTCCAAGTTCGATGATTTCATGGGCAGCGACCCTGTCCGCACGGATGAGCATTCCCAGGGCGTGAACGCATTCCATATATCCATGCACATAATAAGATCTGCATCATGTACTGTTTTGTATGCTTTATTTTATAACTATGCTTACCTAATACGGTGGTGTGTAATCTTGAGGGGAGTTCACACTGAGTTGGCCACTCATCCATCAAATATATAACCGTACAGGTAGCACAGGTGGCTTAAGTGACTTTCAGGTTCAGGCTGATGTGGAGCCGAGTACAAGTGTCAGGGTTCCATGGTTGTATATACCTCGAGGAGCTGCATGATCTTGCGGCTTATGTTTACATTCTTATGTTATTTTTCATATACTAAATCATGTGGATTCTTGTATTTGTTATATCGAGACATTGGTTTGTATAAGTCATTATGGGCATCTTCTTGTATATCCTAAATGTAAATGAAGACTTTCCTTTATGTTGATTTGTCCATCGTACGCTCGTTTGCTTACTCTGATGAAAGAATAAAAAATATATATATTACATATCAAATTTAACCATCCTTTAAGGTTAACACTCGGGTTTTTGGGAAACGGGTCGTGTACTCGGGTCCTAAAGATTCGGGCGTTACAGGTCATTTCCACTCCATTGAACAAATTATTGAAAACCATTTCAATAGTTCACATTCAATCTGCCGAATCCAACCATCATCCGTGAACGATCCATACTAGATGTGGATGCATGGCATGGATAAAACATATGCATCATGGTGGGCCCACAGATTTTCCAGTAGCAGACAACCCCGACCGGTGTTGTTTGCTTCCATCTAAAAAAAAAAAAAAACAAAACCAAACAAAAGAACAAAAACGAAAACAAGGGGTGTTACAGCATGGTTTTGGTGGTGACAGATGTGGTACATGAAACTGATTTTGAATCCTTGATTTGGGGCTGTTTGGATGCACCACCCTCAACAATGTGGAGTAATGCGCCCTAAAATTCTCAAATCCCTAAATGAGGGTCCACATCGAATCAGGAATCCACAAATTGCTAAATCCCCAAATCCCTAAATCGGTATTAAGATTAAGATTGAGAGAGAGAGAGAGAGATACCTCACCGAGCTTCAGAGACAGAGAGAGGGCGTGCGTGGGTAGGGCATGCGGCAATGGTAGGGTGGAGAGATCGAGAGAGAGAGAGAAGAGAGAGAGAGAGAGAGAGAGAGAGAGAGAGAGAGAGAGAGAGAGAGAGAGAGAGAGAGAGAGAGAGGAGGGATTAGCCCATGGGTGTCGGGCGGGCATGCGGCGGGTAGAGAAAGAGAAGAAAGGGAGAGGGGGCTAGGGTTGGGTGGGGTCAAGTACGGTCGAGCTCATGGGAACTTCCCACAAAGTCGAGCTGTGTGGGCCCCACTGTGATGCGTGTCGACCATCAACACTGTGCATTTGATGGGCCCCCTTTAAATTATGGGATATCCTAAAAAGCAGTCGTATACGGAACTTAGGTGGGCCATACCATCTAAAATCATGTGAAGAAATGCCTAAAGCATATAAAATCACCTGGTGGGGCCCACCTGAAATTTTGATGCATATGAAACTTGGTCTGACTCCTCATCCAAGTGGGACACACATAATGGATGGGCTGGATTTGTAAACCACATCTTAGTGGGCCCAACAAATGATTATGAATATTTTAATGGAGGGTAACCCCTCTAAACTTTTGTATGTGGTGTGGCCTAAAAAAGTCACAGATTGACTTGATTTTTAAGCCCCAGGCCCACCATGGAATGGTGCATTTGACTGATTGGGTAGATGTTTGACACCCATCACGGTGGGGCCCACACAGCTCGACCTCATTAGAAGTTCCCATGAGCTCGACCATATGGAACCTTTTCCCATACACACACACATATATAATAAATTATAAAATTATTATATATCCATCATTAAAATCCTCCTAAGGCCCACTGTACTATTTATTTGACTTCCAATATGTTGATTAGGTCATATAGGGCCAGATGAAAGGGAAAAACAAAAATCAGTTTGATCCAAAACTTTTATGGCCCCAAAATGTTTTTTAATGGTTGACGCTCATTCAACACTGTTTCCTGGAATGTGGTCCACTTAAGATTTCAATATATCTTATTTTTGGTCTCATACCATAAGATGATCTTTAAAAATAGATAAACGACATGGATTAAACACATACATCACGATATGATTCATTTGTGGATCAACCACCAGCCATTGGATGGTGTCAAGGGGAGTAGCCAATCTGTTCCACTTATTTGTGGTGTGGTCCATTTAATCTTTGGATATGATTATTTTTTGGATAATTCTCTAAAATTATCTTGAAAAATGGATGAATGGTGTGGGTAGATCCCAAATTTTCGGTAAATCCAAAACTCAAGTGTACCATGCCACGCGAAACAATGTGGAATAATGATTTCCACCGTCGATACCTTCCTTGGGCCCACAATAATGTTTATTTGACATCCAACATGTTCATAATATCAAAAAAATATAAATGAAGAGAAAACACAAACATCAGCTTGATCCAAAACTTCTATGAATGTTATTTTTAATGGTGGACGTTCAGTCCCTACTTTGTAGTCCACTTAAGCTTTGGACCCGCCCCATTTTTTTGTTAATATCTTAAAATGATTCGAGAAATGCGTTGAACGGTATGGAGAAAGTCAATCCATGACTTAGGTGGGCCAAGAGCTTAAAAATAAAGTCAATCCATGACTTAGGTGGGCCACACCACATAATATAATGGAGAGGGGTTTCCTTAAAACATTCATAATCATATATTGGGTCTGCCTAAATGTGATTCACATATCCAACCCACTCATTATGTGTGTCCCACTTGAATGAGGGGTCAGACCAATTTTCAGCCGCATCCAAAACTCATGTGCGCTCCACCAAGTGCTTTTATATTTTTTAGGATGTCTTCACATAGTTTTAGATGGTATGGCCCACTTGAGTTTCGTATACGGATGATTTTTAAGTTTCATAATATCACCTTACTATATACACGCAATCCAATCTATTCATCCGATCCTAGACAAAAGGAAGATTGATTTTCCTGAAATCAATTGTATTCAAATGTTCATGATGTGAATTTAGATGTTTTATACGTGATTTCACACTTTTCACTGTGATGTGATCTATATAACTATTATATTTGAATGAAATTTAAGATACATGGTGAAACTATGATTTATTGTCTGATGGACTGAATGGATCATGGGTCGCGGACACTTTCAAAGCCAAGATGGATAAAAAAAAGTCCTGACAAAGTGGGTATTGAACGCCCACCATTAAAAATAACATTCATAAAAGTTTTGGATCAAGCTGATGTTTGTGTTTTCTCTTAATTCATATCTTTTTGATATTCTGAACATGTTTGATGTCAAATAAACATTGCTGTGGGCCCAAGGAAGGTATATATGAACAACAGAAATCATTATTCCACACTGTTTCGCGTGGCGTGGTACACTTGAGTTTTGGATTTACCTATAAAATTGGGATCAACCCACACCATTAATCTATTCTTCTAAATCATTTTAGTGAATTATTCAAAAAATGAATCATATCCAAAGATTAAATGGACCACACCACAAATACGAGGAATAGATTGGCTACTTCCCCTGACACCATCCAATGGCTGGTGGTTGGTGCTCTGTGGGCCACACCATGATGTATGTGTTTAATCCATGCCGTCCATCTATTTTTAAAGATTATCTTATGGCATGAGATCAAAAATGAAGCATATCCCAATATGAAATGGACCACATTACAGGTAACAGTGTTAAATGAGCGCGACCATTTACAACATTTTGGGGGCCATAAAAGTTTTGGATCGAGATGATTTTTGTTTTTCCCCTTCATCTAGGCCTGTATGACCTAATAAATAGATTCGATGCCAAATAAAAGGTACAGTGGGCCTTACGAGGATTTAAATGATGGATATCCAATCACTATTGTTTTCATGTGGTGTGGTCCACCTGATATTTATATACTCTCATTTTTGGGTCCCACCATGATGTATGTTTTATATCCACACCTTCCGTCCATTTGTAGAGATCATTTTAAGGCAATATCCAAAGAACGAGTTAAATCTAAAGCTCCAGTGGACCCCAACACAAAAAATAGTGGAACAGTGGGACAGTATCTAATCTGCGTGATTGGACCCTAGGAAGTTTTTAATGGTGTCCATGGACCCCACGACTATCACTGGAATGGGCCACAGTGGGGCCAATACCTGTATACGCTATGAGGCCCACTATCACACGTGACATTGGTCCACCATAGAGTTTATTTGCCATCCAAGCCGTTGATTTGGTCTCCCTGCTTTAAAATGACTCATAATATGTAACATGAGATTATGAGTAAGGGATCTCGATGATGGATAAGGAAGGTAGTAGGCACATCTTCTCCACCCACACGTGAGTGTGTTCTCTATTTTGTGGGATTAATGGGATTTTAGTGGATTAAATAACTTTAGCATCTTGGAATTGAAAGTGAGAGGTTGTAGATGCAATCTACCAACATCCGGGGTACCTAAAAAGAAATTAAAAATGGACTTAATCTCAATAGTCAGTTGTGGACAGGTACTCTACAAATACTAGAATCTAACTTAAGATTGAAAGTGAGAGATCATAGAGGCGATCTACCATCGTCTGCGTACCTAGGTAAAAAATGAAAAAATTAACTTAGTTTCTATCTGTCACAAGCAAGCACTCCATGACTACTAGGGTCTAACCTAAGATTGGAAGTGGGGGATCACAGAGGCATTTAACTAACACTTGTATACTTAAGAGAGATGAAAAGAAAGAGAAACATAGGACTAGGCGACCCTTCATTTCTGATGTGATGGGATCCAAGAATCGGCAAGTCACAGAGAATACACTCGAAAACACCTAGAGGAATTGGGCATTGGAGAGAGAAGAAGTGTTGTAATTAATTATAAGCAAAGTAAACGAAAGTAGTAAGTGCACTACGTGAGATGACTGGCAAATGGAGACGTATGAGAGAGAAGAAGAAACCTGACACTCTTCATAAAAGAGATGGCCAGATTTCTTCAACCTGATCTTACTACGCAAGATTTAGACCATTGAGATGCCTTGTATTGGTTTGATGATGGCTTTAAACAAGTTGAATTAGCTTACATATGAGATAGGATTTAGATGAGTGGCTTGGATTTAGGCGTTCAATAACCACTGTTTACTATAGTTTGTTTCACCAGAGGGCAAAGGTATTTAGGTCAAGCTTTGGTACCTTGAGGTTAGATGGTAGAGGCACTACATCAGTTTGGCATAACTCTTCAAATTTTGGCCTCCACCGGTTAACTTCAAGTGTCGGCACGGTATTAAGCATGACCCTTGTCTCCCTAATCATATCGTCATCAAAATCATGAGAGTGGGCCAGACACGTCTCAAGAGGGTCAGAGGATACGGTCTAAAGAGTTCTATCTTCCACGAAATAGTCGATCATGTTAATGTCGTGAAAATCATCCTCATCCTCTGACTGTTTACCTGTATTGAAAAAGATATTTAACTCCAATATCATATTCCCGAAAGACAAACTCATGACTCCATTCCTACAATTAATGATCACATTTGATGTGGCAAGGAATGGACAACCAAGGATGACGGGAATTTGAGTGCTCATGTCCACAATGAGTTGAGTATTCAGGACAATAAAATCTACCGGGTAGTAGAATTTGTCAACCTAAACCAACACATCCTCAATTATCGATCTCGGTACATGGACTGAGCAATCGACAAGTTGTAACGTGATCCGGGTAGGTTTTAATTCACCTAGACCCAGTTGCTCGTAGACCGAGTACGGGATCAGATTCACACTCGCTCCTAAGTCAAGAAGTGTGTGCTTAATACGGTAGTTCCCAATTACGCAAACAATGGTTAGGTTACCGAGATCTTTATACTTTTATGGCGCATATTGCTTCATGATTACATTCACTCTTTCAGTTAAAATGATTTT
The DNA here is from genome assembly GCA_021015155.1 of Magnolia officinalis. Lineage (NCBI taxonomy): Eukaryota > Viridiplantae > Streptophyta > Magnoliopsida > Magnoliales > Magnoliaceae > Magnolia > Magnolia officinalis. The sequence continues at coordinate 56,880 of JAJHSJ010002756.1, read as the reverse complement.
CTTTTGAATATTTTGTTGTCTTTTGGTCATACATAAGTGTAACGCCCCATGTTTTTTGGACCCTAGTATATGACCCGTTTCCCAAAAACCTGAGTGTTAACCTACAAAGAGCCAAATTCCATATGTTTTTTTTTCTTTATCATTCAGAGTTAACAGTTAGCGTAGTATGGACAAATCAAATGTAAAGGAAACTTGCATGATCATTCATACAAGAAGTTGCCCATAATGACTTATACAACTAATGTCTCTAAAATTAACAATTACGAAATGAAATAATATTACATATGAAACAAAATAATATTACAACAATCTTGGGATGTAAAATCCTGGAGCAATCCTTAGCAAATACAATCATGCGCCCTTGTTAATTATAGCTTGTTCCTTATCAATAAGAACGTGAATATCATCTGGGCCACCTATGCTACCTGTACGCTTATATATTTGATGGATGAGTGACCAACTCAGTGTGAATTCCCCTCAAGATTACACACTGCCGCATTAGGTAAGTATAGTTTTAAAAATAAGGCATACAAAATAGTACATGATGCAGTCTTATTAGATGCATGGATGCGTGAATGCAATTATCACCTCGGAGATGCTCATTTGTGAGGACATTGGGCTCATCACCCATGCAATCATCGACCTGGGAATGCTCATCCAGTCAGATAAAATGCGTACATCACGTACAATAGTGATAGATGCTGGTTTGTGCCACGTATGCATGATTAACCAAACCATTATTAGTCTAGTTACAATCAGCTAATTTAAATAAACTCAATGTCATTACGGGGGCTCATCACCATTATAGGCCGACAGCTCGGGCATAGATCCCATACCACCATCCCAGGCTCATGAGACTACCACCTTAGGATGTCCTAGAAAATTAAGCAGATCCAAATCTCAGGTGAAACAAACTACAGTAAACAGTGGTTATTGAACGCCTACCATTAAAAGCTTTTTAAGTTCCACCTTAATGCTTATTTGCCCTCCAACCTGCTGATGATGTCGCACAGAACTGTATAAAGGGAAAACACAAATATTAGCTTAATCTAAAACTTTCGAGGCCCACAAAAAGTTTTTAATGGTTAATATTCACCACTTTATCTCGTGGTGTGGTCCACCTGAGATCTGGATATGCTTAATTCTTAGGCCATGCTCGAAAATCATCTGGAAAAATGGATAGACGACATAGATATATCAACGCATATAACGAAGTGGGCCCCACCCACATCATTGGATCCAGGGTCACAGCTAAGTCACGTCCCCAGTGGCTGTGCGAAGTACCCCAGCGCAGGTCTCGAGAGGAATAGTGAATCAGGACCCTCCACCTGCCATGAATAATCAGTGGCTGAAAAATGAACCATTTGGGAAGATTCTTGTCATCCAATAAGCAGCTTTGACAGAAAAAATAGGAATGGATCTTGCTTCGAAGATAAACAAGATTCAACGGTGCTAGGTTCTTGAATGAAAGATTTGCACCCATTAGTTATTTCTCCGTTCCACCGCTTATGGACGATCTAGATCAACTGAATGAAGCTTGAGAAGAAGAGAAATCAAAGGTTTAGACGATCGAGTTTGTTTAGTGTTTCATGTGGTTTTGATGTCGTAAGATCTTGTAGAACACTCCACCAACCTCGGCATTGATTCTTTCGAATGAAATTCTATCTTAGATGCAACAGTGGGTCTTAAAATCACTAGCACTTGTGATTTTGGACAGTTGAGGCCTATCTATTGGACGACTCAGATCATTTTGGTATTGCTTCTCCCAAATTTGTAGGGTAATCCAGCTCCGATTGTGAGGGGGAAAAATGGAAAGATTTTTCTGCTTTTAACTCTATTTCATGCCCGATGTTGTTGGATTTTCTGTTTGCATGTTGCGCATTGGCAGTTTCAATTTTCAGGGTCCGGTTCACATGGTTAATGAACCAGAGGTGGGCACTAGTGTTATTCGTAGGCTATGGTGCACAGCGGCCCACCAACCATGCAGTTTGGATTGTGGGCAATTGATTCTTAATCAATTATTCTGATTTGATCGACTGAAAGCAAATGAATTAAAAAATAACAGTATAATCTCTTTTCGAAATCGTGAATCAAGGTTCCTCGAGGTTCTTTGAGGTGTTTAGGTATAAATGTATTGTCATAACTTTCGTATAAATGATCATATCTTGATTTTATTGAGTGAGAGTGTACATGCAATTACTTAAATTCCTTTTTTGTTTTAAAAATTGTAGGAAAATCCCCCTTGGATGATCTGGGACGTGTCTCGATATGAAATGTAAATGAATAGATTAGGATTGCCGATGGATCATATTAATGGTCTTATTTTTTATCTTCGGGCCAGTCATCCAGTTGATACAATGAGAATTCCGTTTGATGATTGATCTAGTGAGTTAGATATCGAAATTAACAATGTAGGGTTGAACTAGATTGGATAAGTACGGGGGCTTACACAGCTAAGTTTTATAAAGGTTAGTGTAAGTAAGATCATGTACAATGGATAGTCTAGTTGTCCTTTTGTCCATAGCCTTAGTTGTTTCTGGTATACGATAGGCGAGGCCCGATCCTTTTTTGTTGGTTCCCACCTGAAAGATTGTACATCTTTGGCTGATTATAAATAAAATTCATCTTCCAAAAACAAAATAAAAAAAAAGAAAAAAAAAATATCATGTATAGTGTAGAAAACTTTAGATGATCAAATGTGTATTTATAACTATTGGAATTGGACTTTAATGATGTAACACATTCCTCAATGTATCAAGGTTAAGATGAAATGTTAAGGGCCTGTTTGATTTTCTAATTACAGAGGTAATTCAAGGTAAATGGGTAATAATTATTTACCTCTGTATTTCCAGTTGGATTTCCAAGGTGATTTGACCACCACCTTTCATTTATAGCACTCCTCACATCACTCGAGGAGAAAAAAGTTAAATTGTGGGGCCCATCTTGATGTTTGTGTATTATCCACACCGCCCATCCCTTTAGCCAACTCATTTTAGGGCATGAGCAAAAAAGGAGGCAGATCAAAAGATCAAGTGGACCACACCACTGGAAACAATGGGAATTGAACTCCTACCATTGAAAGCTCCTTGAGGACCACATAAGTTTTGGATCAAACTGATATTTTTGTTTCCACTTTATCCACTTTCTACCCCTTAATAATAATAATAATAAATCTCCTTAAATTTAACATATATACAACTACACCCATATCGAGTGTTGCATCTACAAAGGCGTAGCATTGCACTAGCGCTTCCCCCAGTTGCGGCTCTCCTTCAGGTGGCATCTCTATGTAACCGTGTGTTAAAGCTCACTCCTCCTCTAGTGGTGTTACGGCGTATCCTTGAGCTAGCAGGTGAGGTGGTTGGTCTCTTGGTTTAGGTTGTTGTTGCTGAGATTGAGTCGATTAAGGCCTTGGTTGTTGTAAATGTTGCAGTGACCATTGGTATTGTTGTTGTTGTTGATATTATTGAGGTAATTGCTAAAATTGTTAAGACGATTGATATAATTGTGATGATTACGGGTATGACGAAGGTTTCTGGTGCTGCATTGTTAAGGTCTTTGGTATGGTTATGGAGAAGCCTAGTGTTGCGACTGAGACTCTTGAGTGTTGCGGCTGCTGGTACAGGTGGTCGGTGAGGTCCTCTGTCTCTTACCTTAGCTCCATTATAAGGCAATTGGTGTGGTCTTGTTCTTGATTTCTACTTATTCATTTGCTCCCGGCCCTTCTAAAAGTCCCCATAGACCTACTTTACGACTAAGGCCCTTTCTCCCATTTTTGCATATGTTGAAAGACCTAGAGCCACTATCCTACTATGAATGTTCCCTTCGGTCCTCTCTTAACATTTTTATCTTTAAGGTACTCCTAAAAAATGTATGGAGCAAATCTTGACAGTCTTATGAACTTAGCCTTATACTACGTAATAAATAATTCTCCTCGCACCAAGTTTATGAATTCGATTCTTTCCTCTCCTAAATATTTTTTAGAGAAGTATTGATTGTTGAAATTCATTTTAAAGTGATTCTAATCCTCACAGTCTCCCTCTACTATTGACATAACTGTAGTTTTCTATCACTATTCAGCCTCGTCTTCTACTATAAAGGTAGTCAAATTTACCTTTTTAGTCTTCCCTTCATCTCATTGGTTCAAAATTTTTTTAAAGTTGGTTCCTCCAATTTTTTTATCTCTGTGAAATCAGATTAACCTTTAAAGATGGACGATCTTGAAATTACGTGCAATAAGATACCACAACTATGCGCGAAAGCTTGGAAGAGCTATACAATGATGGTTATGTCTTGGAGGGGGTAATTAGGACCAAATAAAAATTATGCATTTTAACACATCATTACTTAAACTAGTATGTCAATTTAAAATAAGTAAGACAATTAACTCTAAGGCTTCCAAGCCAATAGATGGTACAGTTATATAGACTACCAAAGATATGTCAATTGTGAAAATAGTCTACAATTGCTAGTGAGCTTATGTGCCTAGCATATAATTTAATTCAAGCATTCGTATGATTTACCTAATCAAATATATAAGCATTAATAAGAATGTTGCAATTCACAATCACAAATATAAGTATGTATACTGGTTTGATTTTCCTACTCCACTCTCGGCAGACACACTCTCCTTAAGTGTAACGGTATTTACTATCGAAGGTTTTAAATCAAATTCGCATCTAACTTTTACAACCCTACATAAGGATCGTATTCCTATATATGTAAAAATACATTTAGCGTACACTCCTGTCAAAGGCTCCCACAAGAGATTTTTGTTAGTTTTCTATCGGCTAACCAACACATCTTAAGCATTTCTACGGGCTTTAACCGACTATGGAATCGTAATAATTGGTTAGTGGCGACTCTGGTTAAATATCACATCCTTTACTACCAACATAAAAAGCCCTCGAGCGAGGCAACCAAGTAGAAACAAGAGAGTAGATCTCACGTACTCTCGGAAAATCCGCCCTCCACCGTCCACATCACCCAAACACAATAACTTCTTGTGTAGAACCTAGGCTCTTATGTAGGGCCAAGTTCATTAGATACATGTGTGTACATGTTAATCTCTTTGGGAGCATCTGGCGGGAGTAAACATAGCCTACGTAGGTCCTTAGATTAGGATCGATGTTCAAGGCTAGCCTTTAAAAAATCACTTAAGTCTCTGAGGGAGCCGATCCTTGTGTGAGATTGTAAAGATTAGAGGTGAACCTAATTTAAAACCTCTGATTATGAAATCTGGTACACTCGTGGGTTGAGTGTGTTAGCAAGGAGTGGAGTAAGGAAATTAAACCACTATACATGCTTGTGTTTAAGATTGTCTTTAAAGCACTTGTTTAATTATGCTTATGTGAGTAATTAATGAATTATATGTATACATGATTAGATGAATACTGGGAGTTATTAGTTAGCACATCCCACACATATGTACATTATCTTGTTTGTGGAATAGTTACCTCATTAGCATATCTATTACAGTCTATGTGATTGGACTTACTAATGGCTTGGAAGCCTTAAATGTTAAATTATTTTACTTAGCTTGAATAACATATTAGTTAAAGCAGGCAATTGAATTTAAAAGACATAAATTTTATTTGGCCCTAATCAACCACCTTCTAGGATATAACCTTCATTCTATAGCTTGTCAAGCTTCTACTTATAACCCATGGCCCAGCACCACGTGCAATTTCAATGTGGAGTTACAAATATATCTTAGTTTTAAGTAAAACTCCATGAAGGTTTCATGCTCTTCAATCTTGATGTTTTCAAACTAAGTGGTTAAGGGCTGAAGTTTTAAGCGTTTTACTGTGCCCGTTCCCTCATTGATGGTTTTAAATAAATCCCACGCTTTTTTCCTTGTTTCACATGTACATATAAGTTTGAATTCGTCTTGGGAAATAGCATAGTAAATTGCATTACGGGTCTTGACATCATAGTCATATCTTGCTTCTCAGATTCTGTGCTTGAGGTTTTGGTATTACGATTATAACATCTTCTCTGATTATATCTTCACATAATGTTTGCCAACCTTATTTGACTATTTTCCAAACCGAGGGATTTAATGATCTAAAGAATATCCTCATCCTATCTTCCAGTAAGCATAGTTAGATCCATCGAAACATTACAGTTTAGAAACTAAACTTCCTTCACTCCTAGACATATTTTAAAGTTCCCACGAATTTCACTCTAGGTGGTTAAGTCCTAAAGAGGAACCCGCTCTGATACCAATTAAAATTACGGGTATTATACTAATATCTCTTAAGCTAGAAGCTTGGAGTTATGTCTAAGTCCTAGAGAGGGGGGAATATAACCTTTTTAAATTTAATCAATCAAAGCAAAATAGCCCTCATTAAACATAATGTAATGTGTGTAGGATCATGGACAATTGACGCAGGGATGAACGTTATAAGGTCGATCACTACTCTGAATCCATGGAGCTTCTTTGGACTCCTCACAGAGACTTCTCGAATCCACGAGGAAAAAATAAGAAAATAGAAATAGTATTCATGAAAATTCGTAAATTGATTGATTGATGAAATAAATGAGTTCACAATCCTTTAAATAGGGATACCAAGCAAAGGGAGAGAAATCAGAAGCAAACTATAACTAAAACTCCCTAAAATTTGTAACTTACTATAAATAGTAAATTTACTTTTATAGTAAGTGTCCTATGTGGCTTAACCACGTTATTCTCCTAATTATTCTAAGCACTTTTCATGTTGGACACAACTCATAAATCCCAACGGATGAAGAGTTATAATCAAACTAAAACTTACTATTTATAGTATAAATGGAATTAAAATAGGGAAACGACCGTCAATCCGGGGGTATTTCACAAATCCATCTTGCGTAACCAAATGTAGTAGGGTTGGGTGGCTAAAGTAGCTCGTTCTACCCCAAAATCATATATTTTACGTTCGATAACTCATTCTAGATTGCGAGATACACCCGATCTAAGGTCTGACGATCTGGATCACTTCTATCGTTGACCGGGCCTTTTCTGATCCATCTTGACCATGAAACTGTCCGCAACCCACTCTACATCAACAATTAAATATTCAACTTGCATACAACATGAGTTTATGAGGAGAGAGAGCATATATCTACTTGAGCAATTATTCAAACACCTAGCATGCCATTCATCAATTCAAGTATTCATTGAACAAAACAAAAATAAAGCATAGGCAAAGAATCATTCCACATTGCACATGATTTATAATGGTTTGGCTACTTGCCTACTCCACTCTCGGACGACAAACTCAAACTTGGACTTTTCGGATTTCACTATCTCATATGGTTTTAAATTGGTTCACCATCAACCGTACATTCTACATATGGATGTACATGTTTTGCACTCGTTGGTGTCCTACACAAGGTCTTGTGAGTTTGAGTCACGAACTCTCGATTAGTCCTACATAAGAACTAATTACGTACACTCCCACCAAAGACCTACACAAGATCTTACAAATGAGTTTGAATCTTCAAACTCGAAACCCAAATCTACTGAGAGTTTACATGTGGATTCTAACAGAACTTCTTACAAGATAGATGAGCCGTGTTGATCGCACATATGTTGCTCCTCCATACTTGGTACAACTTCTCTTAAGCCCCATTGATCAGCTATCTTCAATCAATCTTTCAATGTAGAATGCCAAGGTAAAGGGGAGTCTAGGGTATGATGATGAATCTTCTATAAATTAAGGTTTTATATAAAACTAGAAGGATTCATCAAACCAAGCATTTTAGGCATTTAGACTGGGTTTACCTGTATGGATTGAGTCTAAGCCTTAGAGAATGCAATAATTCATGGTCATTTTCAATCAGAGCATTGGATACTCATTCGGAGCATTTACACTCAAGAAGATTGCATGAACTCAATGCTAAATGGGTCTTTGAGAGAGCATAGGACTTGGATTTGTTGAGAACAGATGTCTTAAATCTGTCTCTGGGCTCACATCAGCAACTTTAATAAATAGGTTTGTAAATTGCTGGATATGGAGGAAGTGATGAAAGATGAAGAACAAGTATGTATGTTGCTGAATTCTCTTCCGGCATTATATTAGTCATTCAAGGACACAATGTGCAACATGAATAAAACCTTGAGTGTCAACACCATTATCTCAACCCTTCAAGAGAATGCCATGAGAAAGCTTAACTTCGACATGGGGATATCTTCTGATGCATTGTTTACAGGGGGTAGGAATTTTGAACAAGGTACAAGTTCTTCAGGTTTTACATCCAAATCCAAGGGCAAGGGCAAAGGAAAGGTAAAGTGCTAGAATTATGGGATGGAATGACATGTGAAGAAGGATTGTGAAAATCCTAAATCGAAGAGAGAAGATTCCGAGGCTTCATCAGGGAGGCCAATGCTGCCACGTCAGATGGATCGAGTGGATGTGATGGTGATTTTGTCTATGTCTACGATCAGACACTTTTACGATGATCCTAAGGACGAGTGGATTCTAGACACAGAGGCATCTTTTCACATGACTCCTTAACGGAGTTGGTTCACCAGCTACAGGAAGTGCGATGGTGGACAGGTGTTTATGGATAATGGATTTACCTGTAATGTTGTGGCTATTGGTACGGTGCGTATCAAGATGTTTGATGGGACAGAGCGTACCCTAACTGATGTGAGGCACGTTTCTGACATGAAGAAGAATCTGATTTCTCTTGGTATATATACTTGAAGCAATGGGCTGTAAGTTCATAGGTATTGATGGTGCTCTTAAGGTATCCAAGGGGGCATGGGTAATCATGAAAGCGCAACGACTCGGTAACTCGTACAGGTTGATCGGGATCACTTCAAAAAGTGGAGCTGCAGTTGCTGTAGTGGATTCCACCTCTACACATGTGTGGCATATTGGGCATGGCCACATGAGCAGGCAGGGCAGGAAGGCTGAGGCGCGCGAATAGGGATACAGAGCAGGTAGAGCAGTCACTTATGTGAAGAATCACACGGAATAATCATGGGATATCGACAAGGTACATGAACGACTCCAATATCGCAGGGGATTCATCTTCTGTTCAGATGGCTCTAGGTAAGCCTGGTGCTGAGAAGTGGAAGGTGACTATGGGCGATGTGATGGACTCGTTGTACTAGACCTACATATGGGAGTTGGTGGAGCTTCTAGTGAGCTAGAAAGCCGTTGGATGTAGGTGGATCTTCAGGAGGATACATCATAGATATAAAGTGAGGTTGGTGGCGAAGGGTTATGCTCAGAAAAAAGGGATCAGGTTCTCAGAGATATTCGCGCCGACGGTATAACAGGTGTCTATTAGATTAGTGATTGGCTCTAGTTGGCCAATGTGATCTTGAACTGGAAGGATGGATGTAGAGTCTGCACTTCTGTAAGGGAAATTGGAAGAGCAAATCTACATGAAGCAACTAGAGCGGTTCGAAGTTAAAGGGGCTGAGAAAAGACTTTGCAGGAGATCATGGTACGACCTGTCGCCTAGGTATTGGTTTGATTCCTTTATGGTGGGTCAAGTATTGTATATTGATGACATGTAGATCACCAATTATGGCATGTTTGAAATCAATATATTGAAGACTCGGTTAAGTGGGACATTCAGGATGAAGGATAGAGGGGCTGCAAAGATGGTTCTCGGCATTAAGACTAAAAGAGCAGTAGGCTTTAGTTATCTCATGCAAAATACCTTTGGTAGGTATTGATCAAGGAGGTGATGGACGATGTAAAGCAAGAGAGCGTTCTCTACGCGTCTCACCTCAAGTTTTCCTCAGGACATGTCCCAAAACAGAACAGGAAAAGTAGGATATCTCATGAGCCTTATTCAAATGCGGTTGGCAGTGTTTGTCATGGTCTGAATTAGACGGGTTATTTCACAGGCTATCAGTGTTGTGAGCAAGTACCCTGGCAAGCAATATTGGATAGCGGTGAGATGGTAAGAAGACTACGTCTTTTCTTTTGGAAAGACGGGAATAAAGTTGGTATGGTATGTGGATTCAGATTATGCAGACAGTGTGGATTCAAGGAAGTCAACTTCAGGTTACTCGTTTGTACTTGCGAGTGGAGTGATTAGTTGGATGTCTATGTTATCCGACAGGTGCTTAAGGAAGGATGTGTAACTCTAGAGGAGATTCACACCTGTGTGAATCCGGAAGACATGATCACCAAGGTCGTTCCTGTAGAGAAGTTCAAGTTCTGTACAACTTCTCTGGGCCTGGCGATGGCGGAAAAGAAGGACGGAGTGTGCACTACAAGTTACGATGTAATGCAAAGATAAGAGAAAAGGTCAAGAAGCTGCACGGTTGAAGATTGAAGACATGGTGAAAATTGTTGAAAATGGATGTCTTAAATCTATCTCTGGGCTGCTCGACCGGTCGAGTGGACTGCTCGACTAGTCGAGGCCTGCTCGACTCGAAGTCCAGAGGCTATTGATTTTGTTATTCCGCACTGCTCGACCAATCGAGGGGTTTGCTTGAGGCCTTCCTTCGACTAGTCAAGGGCTACGCAGATTGTGCGCAGATTTTGTACGGACTGCGTAAATTTGAGACAGTTTCGCAGAGGTGCGTAAGAGGAGTTTCCTAAACTATAAATAGGGGTCCCTAGTGCTATTTTATGGCGTGTTAAGGCTTTCTAAAGGGGTTCCAAGGGTTCCTAAAAGGGTTTTAGGGTTTCTAAAGGGTGTAGTAAGGGTGAGATTCGAGGTAAATCAGATAAGTCCTCTCTCTTTGTAATTTCTATTTTCATAGTGGATTTCTGTCGCTTTTTGCCGTGGTTTTTTCCCGCAAGGGTTTTCCACGTTAAATCTGTGTGTTCTCTTATGTATGCTTGGTCATTGGATTGCTATCCTAAATTTATATTTGTGTGATTCCACAACACAAATCCCCAACAAGATACATAAGGACTCAACTCTTATGAAATTCCCATTAACTAATAAAAGCCCACATTGCTCTTTTAAATAGACAAAAAGAAACAACGGATAAAAAATGACTAGTTAATGGCTAATTTCAATTCAATCAAGCAGACATTCGATTTGATCAAGCATTTTCAAAATTATACAGTTAACTCGTTGAATGTGTTTGGATGTCTTTGATTGAATTAAAATGGACCATTCGATTCAATTGAGTCCAATTGATAGACAGTTGATTCGATCGAAGTTCACTCGATTTTGTGCATAGTAGTTAATTTTCAACAAAGTATTTTGCATATTTTAGTCGAGTCATAGCTTAATCAACTGGACTCTATGGCTAGGGTATAATGACTTTGGATTTTTCCTATTTATATGAAGTTATCAAATGGGATTGGTTTTGGGTTTTACATAGGTTTTACATGTTAAAAAGTGGAGCCACATGCGCGGATTTCGTGTCGCAAGTCCTTTCGCAACTGGGATGCGAAAGGAGTTTTGCGAATTTCGTGTCGCAAGTCCTTTCGCAACTGGGATGCGAAAAGGAAGTTGCCAAAACTATAAATTGGGGTCCCTAGGGCTATTCTAGGGTGAAGGTGAATATTAGGAAATTATTCTAAGGTGTGGGCAAGGGATTTTCTCTGTACTTCCAAGGGAGAGGTTAGTATATTGCCTTGTAATCTTCGTTTCTCTTCATAGTGGAATTTTGCATCCGTGGTTTTTTACCCTAGTTTGGGGTTTTTCCACGTATATCTTGTCTTGTAGTTTGTTTGATTACTTTTATTCCTTTCTAGTTTATATTTCTTCTTGTTTATCATTTGTGGGTGAGGCCTGAGATTGGATATAGGCTCACTGCGTTGTTGGCGTGCTGCGCAACAACTGGTATCAGAGCTATTGGTTTAGTTTTATTGGGAGCGATGGCGGAAGATAGGAAAACTAGAATTGAGAAGTTTGATGGTTCAAACTTTGCCTTCTGGAAGATGCAGATGAAGGATTATCTGTATCAGAAGGACCTCTATATTCCTCTAGGAGGAAAAGAGAAGAAACCAGAAAAGATGACAGATGATGAATGGTTTTTATTGGATAGGAAGGCTTTAGGAATGATCCGACTCTCTTTGTCTAAGAGCACCGCCTTCAATATATCCAAAGTAAAAACGACGAAAGAATTAATAGAAGCCCTAGCCACCATGTATGAAAAGCCCTCAACATCCAACAAGGTTCATCTTATGAAACAACTATTCAACATGAAGATGTCAGATGGTGGGAGCGTGGTAGAACATCTAAATGAGTTCAATATAGTCACGAGCCAGTTGGAATCCGTTGGCATTGCTTTTGAGGATGAGGTCAGGGCATTATTGATCTTATCCAGTTTGCCAGACAGTTGGGATGGTTTGGTGATTGCTGTGAGTAATTCTTCAGGGTCGATAAAGTTGAAATTTGATGATGTGGCCGGTCTAATTCTCAACGAAGAATCTAGAAGGAAGGCATCAGGAGTTTCAGGGGACTCAGGGAATGCTCTAAACGTTGAAGGAAGAGGAAGATCGCTGAATAAAGGAGGCAATAAACACGGGCGTTCTAAGTCGAGGAAGAAGTCCAAGGGACCGAAAGACAAAGATGGGTGTTGGCATTGTGGCAAGAAGGGGCACATGAAACGTAATTGCAGGGCGCTCAAGAAACAAGAAGGAAGCTCTCAAGGCGGGAATGATTCAGTGAATCTGTCTGAGGAGAGCGACACAGAGGCGTTGATCTTGTCTCTTCATGCGAGGAATGAGTCTTGGGTTATAGACTCGGGTGCTTCGTTTCATGCCACTTCGTGTAAGGAAGTTCTGCGTGATTATGTGTCAGGTGACTTTAGGAGAGTCTACCTGGGTGATGATGAGCCGTGCAATATTGTTGGAAAGGGGGATGTTCATGTAAATCAGAAAGACGGAACAGTCTTGAAATTAAAGGATGTCAGACATGTACTGAGTTTGAAATGTAATCTGATTTCAGTGGGATAGTTGGCCGATACCGGTTATGTGACGACATTCACCAGTGACTCTTGGAAGATCATAAAATGTGCCTTGGTAATATCTCGAGGCAAAAAGGAAGGTACTTTGTACATGACTTCAGGATCGTATAGTTCACTCGCAGTCGCATCAACTGGAGTGAATGGGCAGTTATGGCATCAGAGGCTAGGACATATGAGTGAGAAAGGGATGAAACTGCTATTGTCAAAAGGGAAGCTACCAGGGCTGAAGTCTATTGACTTGGAATTCTGCGAGGACTGCGTGTATAGCAAGCAGAAGAGGGTAAGCTTCAAGAAGATGGGACGCGCTCCAAAGACACATCTGTTGGAGCTTGTACACATTGATGTGTGGGGATCGACACAGGTATTATCTCTTGGTGGCTCACGTTATTTTGTTACCTTTATTGATGATGCTAGTAGAAAACTGTGGGTCTACTTCTTAAAACATAAATCTGATGTATTTAAGAAGTGGAAAGTTATGGTAGAAAATGAGATAAGTAAAACAGTAAAGTGTCTCAGATCTGACAATGGGGGAGAGTATTGTGATAAGAGGTTTGAGGAGTATTGTGCAGTAAATGGAATCAAATATCAGAAAATGATTCTAGAGACACCACAGCAGAATGGTGTGGCTGAGGGCATTAACAGGACCATCCTTGAGCGCGTCAGGAGCATGAGGTTACATGCAAGGTTGCCCAAGACCTTTTGGGCAGATGCTGTGAATACTGCGGCATATCTCATCAATAGAAGTCCCTTAGCACCATTGGATGGTGGGCTACCAGAAGAAGCGTGGACTGGTAAGGAAGTGAACCTTGCACATCTCAGAGTGTTCGGTTGCACTTCATATGTTCACATTGATGCAGAGCACAGAAACAAGCTGGATGCGAAGTCTAGGAGGTGCACGTTTATAGTCTACGGGCAGCATGATTTTGGCTACAGGTTCTGGGATGCAGAAAATAGGAAAATCATTAGAAGCAAGGATGTAATCTTCAATGAAAAAATGATGCATAAGGATAGTGTGCAGGAAAATAAGGCCGAGAAAAAGGAATTCGGAGAGTCGGAAGAGTTACCGGACATGGGTGTTACAGTGCCACAGGATGAGGCAGAGCCGCATACACTGGTTGTGAGGAGGTCTACTCGGGAGAGGAGACCCACGGTCCGATACTCACCCTCCTTACATTATCTACTACTGACAGATAATGGTCAGCCAGAGTGTTTTGAAGAGGCGTTATAGTCAGATATACGGGTTAAGTGGGAGCAGGCCATGGATGATGAGATGGACTCTCTTGAGTCTAATCGTACATGGGAGCTAGTCACTCTACCCAAGGGTAAGAAAGCTCTTCATAACAAGTGGGTTTACAGACTGAAGGAGGAGCACGATGGTTCGAAACGGTACAAGGCCAGATTGGTTGTGAAAGGGTTTCAACAAAAGGCAGGTATCGATTTCACTGAAATATTTTCACCGGTAGTGAAAATGTCTACGATTCGCATGGTCTTAAGTATAGTGGCTTCAGAGGACTTACATCTAGAATAGCTAGATGTTAGGACAGCCTTTCTTCATGGGGACCTTGAAGAAGAGATATATATGCATCAGCCGACAGGATACGTGGCACCAGGTAATGAGAACAAGGTGTACAGACTGAAGAAGAGTCTATATGGCCTGAAGCAGCCCCGAGGCAGTGGTACAAGAAGTTCGACAGTTTCATGTCGGGAAACGGTTTTAGGAGATGTCATGCAGACCACTGTTGTTACTTGAAGAAGTTTGATACGTCTTACATCATCCTTCTTCTGTACATTGATGATATGTTTGTGGCCGGTTTAAGCATGAAGGACATCTCAGATCTCAAAAGATAATTGTCTAGAGAATTTGCCATGAAGGATTTAGGAGCTGCAAAACAAATCCTAGGCATGAGGATAAAGTGTGACAGGAAAAACAAGAAATTAGTTTTGTCACAGGCAGAGTACATAGCCAAGGTACTTGATCGATTCAATATGGGAGGTGCTAAGCCGGTTAGCACTCCATTATCCAACCATTTCAAGCTATCTAAGGATCAAGGTGCAAAGACGCAGGAGGAACAGGACTACATGGCTAAAGTTTCATACGCGTCAGCTATTGGGAGTCTCATGTATGCTATGGTGAACACGAGGCCAGACATTGCTCAAGCAGTGAGAGTTGTTAGCAGGTTCATGAACAACCCCGGGAAGGAACATTGGGAAGCTGTGAAGTAGATCCTTAGGTACTTGGTAGGTACTAAGGACGTAGGGCTGAGTTATGGTGGATCGAAAATCAAGTTACAAGGCTACATAGATTCAGATTTCGCAGGAGATATCGACAGCAGAAGAAGCACTACAGGTTATGTTTTTACTCTGGGTAGTGCTGCAGTCAGTTGGGTCACTCAGTTAGAAAAGATAGTATCTATCTGTACGACAGAAGCAGAATATGTTGCGGCTACAGAAGCATGCAAGGAGATGGTGTGGATGCAAGGTTTTATGGAAGAGTTGGGTAAGAAGCAAGCAGATTGTAAGCTGTACAGTGACAGTCAGAGTGCAATACACTTGGCTAAGAATTCAGCCTTTCATTCAAGGACAAAACATATTGCCATCAGATATCACTTCATTCATTCGTTACTGGAAGATGGATCGATTACTCTGGAGAAGATTCATACAAGTGAGAATCCTGCGGATATGCTGACCAAGGCGGTCACAAGGGAGAAGTTGAAGCTCTGTTCAGCTTTGACTGGTCTTTAGGTTTAAAGACAGGGAGGTGGTGCACTCCGGATGAAGAAGACAAAGGTTTATGGCGATGTGTCTCCAAGTGGGAGATTGTTGAAAAGTGGAGCCACATGCGCGGATTTCATGTCGCAAGTCCTTTCGCAACTGGGATGCAAAAGCTATAAATTGGGGTCCCTAGGGCTATTCTAGGGTGAAGGTGAATATTAGGAAATTATTCTAAGGTGTGGGCAAGGGATTTTCTCAGTACTTCCAAGGGAAAGGTTAGTATATTGCCTTGTAATCTTCGTTTCTCTTCATAGTGGAATTTTGCATCCGTGGTTTTTTACCCTAGTTTGGGGTTTTTCCACGTATATCTTGTCTTGTGGTTTATTTGATTGCTTTTATTCCTTTCTAGTTTATATTTCTTCCTGTTTATCGTTTGTGGGTGAGACCTGAGATTGGATCTAGGCTCACTACATTGTTGGCGTGCTACGCAACACTACAATTTTAAAGTTTTAGAATAATAAGGCACCACATCCACTTCATATACATGTGTCTTCAAGCCTTTATCATGGTAAGTTCTCGAGTTTTCACTGTATTCAACTATCAATGGAGCTCATCTGACCCTAATGACTGACAGACTTACGGAATTAACAAATCCAACTCCTCAGAGAATTTTGCCGTAAACTCCCTTGAATATATTAGAGAAGTATAAGCATTAATGTGGGCCATCATCGTGGGGCCACCTTTACTGCCTTTCCCTCTTAAATTACCTTTATCAGATCATCCTAACAATTAGACAGGTAGTTTATCCAATGCTTTCAATTTTTGTATCCATGCCGTCCATCCAATTATTTTTTTTCCAGATGGTTGTTTGATATGAGCCCAAAAATGAGGAAGCTCACACCTATCCTAGAAACCTTCTTAGGGCCCACCGTGATGTTTATTTGTCATCCAACATGTTCATAAAGTTATATAAACCTAGATGAAAGGAAAACAAAAGTATCAGCTTCATCAAAAACATTTACAGCTCCTAATAAGTTTATAATATTGTTCATTCAATCCCTGTTGTGTGGTTCACTTGAGCATTAGATCTGTCTCGTTTTTGGGCTCATACCCTTAAATAATCTGATAAAATGAATGGACGGCTCAGATAAAGCACATACGTAAAGGTGGATTCCACGGAGTCCTGCTGCACATTCCAAAGATAAGCAGGACCCAATCCACTTCCGTTCAAAGAATCATTGTGAGGCGTGCATTGAGCCAAAGGCCTGACTTAGAGGCTATTGGTTGTTGCTCTGTGAACCCAACCATCTATGTGTTTTATCCACAATGGCATCCATTTTATTACATCATTTTAAGGTATGTGCCCAAAAATAAGACAGATCCAAATCTCATGTAAGCTACACCACGAGAAATGTTGGTAATTGAACACCCAACATTAAAATTTTCTTGAGGCAAAAAAAAAAGTTTTGGTCAGGCTGGTATTTGTGATTTCTCTTTTTCCTGGCTTACTTTATCAACAGGTTGGATGGCAAATAAACACTGCGGTCGCCCCTACAAAGTTTTCAACGGTATGCTTTCAATCTCATTCTCTTTGTAATGCCATGAAACGATCTCTACAAATGGTTGGACGGTATGGATACAACACATGCATCATGGTGGCGTCCACAAAGCTTGGTGAGGTCACTTCAGTAGCAATTTGGCTACTATCAGTATCCAATCCGCACCCACATACATGGTGGTGGAGTCTATGGAGCACCGACCGGTAGCCACGCGGCCACTACACCAAAATCTGCGTTAGAGAAATCTCTTGATTTTTTTTTCATTTTAGAATTTCTTTTGTAATAGCACCTAATTCATTACATTTATATTTAGGTGTCTATTTAATTTTTCTTAAATATGATCATTAATTGGAGGGCATTTTTATCATTTTAAGAACTTTAAACTCATTGAAATAGGAGAGGCTAACTAGAGTTACCTGTTTGAAAATAACTTGATTAATAAGGTAACTTAACAGAATAATTTAAAAAAAAAGTATCAAAATGTAAATATCATATTAATGATCGGCTATTTTCTAAAATTCCCAAAAACAAAGGATTCACCCATCAAAC
The DNA here is from genome assembly GCA_021015155.1 of Magnolia officinalis. Classification (NCBI taxonomy): domain Eukaryota; kingdom Viridiplantae; phylum Streptophyta; class Magnoliopsida; order Magnoliales; family Magnoliaceae; genus Magnolia; species Magnolia officinalis. Next base: position 39,177 of record JAJHSJ010002756.1, on the reverse strand, counting down.
AACCTAACTAGCCTAATGACGCAGGGAGGACGTGAGGTCGAGCACCGTCTTCCTCAAGAGGATAACTATTCCGAATCCACGGAACTTCTATGGATTCCTCATAGAGACTTCTCCTAATTTTTACCAAGCTGTTCTCCTAATTTTTCTAAGCTCTCTTCGCATTGGGCGCAACTCCTAAAGCCCAACGGATAAAGAGTTATAATCAAACTAAAACTTATTATTTATAGTAAAAACTGAATTAAAATAGGGAAATGACAGTCGATCTAGTGGTATTTCACAAATCCATCTTGTGCAACCCAACGTAACAGGGTTGGGTGACTAAAGTAGCTCGTTCTACCCCAAAATCATATATTTTACATCCGATAACTCATTCTGGATTGCGAGATATACCTGATTTAAGGTCTGACGGTCTGGATCACTTCTATCGTCGATCGGGCCTTTTCTAATCCATCTTGGCCATGTAACTGTCTGTCACCCTCTCTACATCAGTCTCCTCCACTTAAAAAGAACTCATCCTCAAGTTCTCATCTTGCTTTGGTTCATGATACTCGGTCATGTCCGAAACGTTTAAAGTTCGTGAGATCGTCATGTCATCTGGAAGATCAACAACGTAAGCGTTGTCATTGATCTTTCAGACAATTGGTACTGGTCCAATCTTCTTATTTTTCAACTTGTTATACGTTTCGGTCAAAAATCTTTCTTTGCGTAGATGGACCATTACTTGGTCGCCTACCATGAATACTTTTTGTCGTCGATGCTTGTCTGCTTGCTCCTTATACTTTTCATTCGAGGCATGTAGCTTGGTCTGTACCTTCACATGAATGCCCATGATCCTGCCTGTTGTATGTTCTGTTGTAATTCTCATGCCCGGGAGCTTGGGCAGAGGGACCAAGTCAGGTGTGTGGTGAGGTACTCGTCCATACATAACTTGGAACGGGGATTTCCCTATTGAGCGGTTCACCATGTTGTTAAATGCAAACTCCGCTTGAGACAAGGCTAAATCCCACTGCTTCAGTTTTTCTCCTGAAATACATCGAAGGAGGTTTTCCAACGTACAATTCATAACCTCGGTCAGCCCGTCAATCTGTGGGTGGTAGGCGCTGCTGAACTGAAGTCGTGTATCGAATCGAGTCCACCAAGTTCGCCAAAAGTAGCTAATGAACTTCGTGTCATGACCAAAAGTAATAGTCTTGGGAACCCTGTGTAGCCGCACAACTTCTCTGAAAGACTAAAGCCCTGAGACACAATTCTAGAACAAGGTATTCGTACCCATAAGATCTTATGATTAAGAGTCAATACCCTTTCCAACCTCATGATCAAGTGTGTAGGACCCCATCCATTTTGTACCATTCCTATGCTTATGCGCATGATGATCGATGGCTTTGGCCAAACCTGGACTAGCCGAGCATAGTTCACACCTGACTGACCGGATCCCCAAGACTTTGAAACCTATTTCATATCAACCGCCTCATTGTTGCGACCGCGTAGGTACCACCCGTGCGTCTGTACGATACTCTGTTAGTGAGATACGCCGTGAAGAATCATTAGTGTATCATGTGCGCATGGCGCCATGTACTTCATTCCACACATGTGCACAACACATGCCATGCATACATGCACATGCCACACATGGGTGAGAGAATCTCTACCCATGTGTGTGATGTCACACACCCATACCTCCCCTCTCTCATGTGCATGCAAGTCAACTTCTCTCCATTCTATACCCTATAAATGACATCATCACACCATGCCATCCCATACTCCTTTAATCCACCATTAATTACAAATCATGAATTAATTGTCATAATCTTAGTCTAAGGTAACCAAGATCACATTACTTGAATCTAACCACATTTTAACAATTTCTCTACAAATAATCATTCATCCCTTAGCATTTCACCATTTTTCTACACAAGAGAGAGAGAGAGGAGTGATTTTGGTGGGCCATCAACTCCATCAATCCCATCCCTTCCATCCATCTCAACCATCCATCTAATCCATCAAGGTGAGTACACCCCCATTCACTTGCATTTTTGTATATTTCTTTATGTTATGTTGATAGATGATGATAATGAAGGCTCCACTGATAGTGGGTCACATTGTCATGTTTGTATGACTTCCAAACTATTCAACAAACCCTACATCATGTGGATGAAGGAAAAAAAATCAGTTTGATTTGGGGGACCCACTGACTGTGGGCCCCACATGATTTTCATTAGTTGTCCAACCTGTTTACACGGTCACAAAGACCTGGATGGAGGGACTGTACAGATCTCAGCATGATTAGGTATTGCCGCCTCACTGATGGCCCACTGTGACATTTATATGTGATCAAATGGTCCAGACTGTCTGATCAGCCCCTTATCCTCTCACAGTCATTCACATGAACACACATTCCAAAAAAAAAGAAGACAATAACAATAACATAAATCGTCCATCGAACGAGCAGTAGTAGCGTGCTGCTGCATTTGGGTCACTTGTTTGTGAGGCCTGTTGGCCCTACATGATGTATGAGCTTCATCTAAACCATCCATCAATTTTACCGTATCATTTTAGGCTATAGACCCGAAGAATGAAGCTGATTCAAGGCTTAAGTGGACCACACAGTCATATTGAAAACCTACCGTTTGAACCCTGATCAATGACCCATTGAAATGCTCATCGGCCATTGCCGTTGATAAAATAAAATTTTATATATATATATATATATATATTATTGGGGAAAAAATACTCCAAGTCCGGAGACTCGGTTATGGAATGGACCAACTCTACCGACACTGCCCGAAGGTCTGAGGTAACAGGTCGGATCGAGACAAGACGAAGCCTAAAGGAGAGACTTAGCTCGGATTGGTAAGAAATGAATCCTGACTGATGCTTAAAGAGTCAAAAGCCATAGGCGAAATACATAAGACACATGAATTGACTTGGCTGACGAGGCAACAATGTCTAAAGGGACCGATCAAGGTCCGAATGCTAGAAGCCCCCTGTCCGACCATAAAACCGATCCACATAAGGTCGGTTACCATGTCGGCTATCGGATTAAGGAAGGACATCGGTCCAAAACCGATTCCGTCTCATCCGACAGAAGGCCAAATTGCCCTGTCCTTGCAGTCAACCGAGACTCATATTATTAGGGTCAGCTAAGGCCGAGCAGAGCAAGGAAGAGACGGTGTAAACAAAAACGCTGTCCCGAGAATCCAGTGGAAGGATCTCCGGTCCCGAAGATCTCGAGATTGGATAGAGTCCAAAAGCATATCAAAATCAAATCTCCGGGAGATCAAGAAAAGAATCCCTGTACGCCGGGGGCCTCCCATTCCTATAAATACAGGAGACCTCCAAGGTTAAAGGTCGCAGAAATTACCTCTAAAAAACCTTCTTCTCAACCCAGTTACTGACTTAAGCATCGGAGGTTCCCCGGCCTTAGCCAGGGTCCCCTTTACATCTTCCTTGTGCAGGTGACGGATGAGGAAGGAGGTGTATCAAAAATCTGCATCAACAGTTTGGCGTCGTCTATGGGAATCGATACAAAAAGTCGTTTTCCAGGCTCTATCCAAAAGTTTCAAGTGAGCATCAATGGTGAGAACCAGAAAAACTGGTCCTAGCGAACCAAATGAGGCTGATAACACTGGACCATCAGGTCCAGATGGGGCACAGGGAGCTCAAAACCAACCTGACAATGAACAAGGTTCCGCGGCTCGTCCAACAGCATCTGTTGTAACTAAGAATACCCAGCGGAATTAAGGAAATGGACAATTGGATCGGGAGGTCCAAGAGCTCAGAGCTGATATAAATGTTATGAAACAAATGTTGGAGTAGATGCATCATCAACAAACTCAGCAGCTTCAACAAGGATAGACGATGAACGATCCGCAACAAATTGCTGACCCTCAGCCCACTGCCCCGCAGTCACTAGCACAGCCGAGTCAGTCCCATGGACCCTCCAAGCCAGCGCCCGCTCATTCCGCAACTGCTGTGCTACCTCCCTCTAATCTCCGACAGAGATAGATCGGAGAAGGCGTAGCCGGCCTCCGGTTGAAGGTGTGGCAGAAGCAACGAACCTTGGAAAGCTGACCTTCATGACTTTAAAAAAGAGGTGCTAAAAGAGATGGCGGACATGAGGCATAGTTGGGATACACACTCAACCAGGACCGAAACAAAAGCGTCTCCATTTGTTGAGGAAGTAATGAAAGCTCGGCTGCCGGAAAGGTTTTGCCTCCCGCAGATTACGCCTTTCACAGGCAAAACCGACCCAACAGAGCACATCAAATGCTTCTGAACGTATATAGAACTGCATGATGCTTCAAATGCCGTAATGTGCTGAGCTTTCTCCCTCACCTTAGTCGACGTAGCCCGACTTTGGTTCAAGCAGCTGAAACCAAAGTCCATCATCACGTTCACATAACTCAGCAATGCCTTCCTCACCAATTTCATTGGCAAGAAGAAGAAATTGAAGCCCCCCGCGCATCCGAACAACATAGTTCAGAAGGAGGGAGAACTGCTGAAAGATTACATCAAACGCTTCAATTTTGAGTCGCTCCAAGTCCGGAAGCACTTGGAAGAAACAACACTCAATTCTATCATGCAGGGTATTAGGGACAAGCCGTTTCTGGCATCCTTGGATAAGAATCCGCTTAAGACCTTGGCTGAATTCATGACTCGGTCGGACAAGTACGTGAATGCCGAGGAAACAAGGAATTGCGTGAGGCTGCTCAAAATGCAAAAGCCCAGGCTAAAGTGTCAGCCAAAAAGGAAGTTGACTCGACCGGAGCAAAGAAGCGTAAGGATGACCGAACGCGCGATGAACGAAAGTCGGGAAAATGGCCCGACCGAAAGTTTTCAACCTATACCCCACTCAACAAGCCTCAAGTGTAAGTGTGGATGGAAATCAAGGGTGAAGGATTTGTCATTTGGCCGAATAAGCTCCGAAGTAATCCGAACCGTCGGAATAAAGATAAATATTGCCACTACCATCGCGATCATGATCACAGTACAAGTGAATATTTTCATTTGAAGGAAGAGATTGAAAGACTCATTCGAGATGGCCGACTCAGAGAACATGTCGAAAGAACCGGGATAACAGAAGAACATCTGGGTGACAATCGACCCACGGAGGAAATTCGAACTATCGTCGGTGGTCCCTGAGGCGGGGGCGATTCAAACAATGCTCAGAAAAATCACGCCAAAAGCATTAGTCGACCCGAGTCCGAGATCCTGATCATAGCTCGGCCTCTAAAAGAAAAGAAAAAAGAAAAATATTGTATCTTTTTCACCGATGAAGACGCTCGAGGCATTCACCATCCCCATGATGATGCATTAGTCATCACTCTCACCATTGCAAATCGAAGGGTGTTCCTCATACTCATCGACACAGGGTCGTCTGCCAACGTGTTGTTCGCCCAGGCGTTAAACAAAATGGATGTTGAACGATCGGCATTGGGCCGGTTCATACCCCATTGATCAGATTCTCAGGATGACAGATACTCCCAGAAGGAGTCATCTCGCTACCACTTACTGTTGGAAACCCTCTACATCAGGCAACAATGATAGTCGACTTTCTGATAGTCGATCAATTGTCTGTTTATAACGATATACTCGGTCGACCCTCTCTCAGTCTCCTTTAGGTCATTGTATCTACATATCACCTCTCCATGAAATTCCCGACTGAGTCGGGAGTAGGAGTCGTTAAAAGAAATCAGCAAGACGCAAGACGTTGCTACGCGACTGCTGTAAGAGCTCCAGCCGAGGTATCTACGATTGAGTCACTGGATCCTCATGTCGGAACTCACGAACGAGGACAGCCGGTGGAAGACCTTGTCTCGTACCTTTGGTCGAGATAGATGAATCCAAAACTGTACAAATTGGCTCGTCTCTACAATCTTCTCTGAAAGACAATCTGATAGCCCTGCTCCGACGATACGCTGATGTATTCGCATGGAGCCATGAAGACATGCCGGGAATCGATCCATCAGTAATCACTCACCGACTCAACATTGATCCAACCTACAGGCCGATCCGACAGAAGCGAAGTCCACTCTGCCCTGAAAGGTACGCTATCATTGAAGAAGAGGTCAACAAGCTCCTCAAGGCCAAATTCATAGAAGAGATATACTACCCGGAATAGGTAGCCAATGTCGTACTTGTGAAACAAGCCATTGGGAAGTGGCGTGTCTGTATTGGCTATACCGACCTAAATAAAGGTTATCCAAAGGATAGCTTTCCTCTTTCGAGGATCGATCAGTTGGTGGATAGCACTGCGGGGCATGAACTTCTTAGTTTTATGGACGCTTATTCAGGTATAATTAAATTATAATGCATCAGTCTGATAAATCTAAGACCACCTTTGTCACCGACAAAGGTCTTTATTGTTACCGAGTGATGCCGTTTGGTTTGAAAAATGCTGGAGCAACTTATCAAAGATTAATGAATAAAATCTTTGCTCGGTTGATCAGCCGAACCATGAAAGTGTACATTGACAACATGCTCGTCAAAAGTGTACATGCGGCCGACCATATAGCCGACCTAGAAGAAATGTTCCTGATCTTGCGTAAGTTTTAAATGAAATTGAACCCGAGTAAGTGTGCCTTTGGTGTGAACTCTGGAAAGTTCCTTGGATTCCTAGTTAGCCAATAATGAATCGAGGTGAACCTGGAGAAAATTAAGGCATTGCTCGACATGGAGTCTCCAAAAACTATAAAAGACATTCAAAGATTGAGTGGACGAGTAGCGGCACTTAACCGTTTCCTCTCTCGAGCCATCGATAAATGTCTCCCGTTCTTCAGACAATTGAAGGGACGACAAACGGTGGATTGGACGGAAGAGTGCGAAGCAGTGTTCCAGCAATTGAAATCTTATCTTGGATCTCCACCTCTCTTATCGAAACCTGAGTCGGGAGAAGCCTTGCTGTTGTATCTTGCAGTATCCAAGGCAACGGTTAGCTCGGCCCTGATACGAGAGCACGAAGGAAAACAACTGTCGGTCTACTATGTCAGCAATGCACTGCTACCGGCAAAGACAAGATATCCGCTCCTGGAAAAAGTGGCCCTAGTTTTGGTAGTCTCCTCACGACAACTTCGACCATATTTTGAAGCTCATACCATTATCGTCACGACCGAACACCCACTGCGTCAAATTCTATAAAAATCGGAAGCATCCGACCAACTTACGAAGTGGGCGATTGAACTCAGCGAATTCGACATTCAGTATAAGCTGATAGCAGCGATCAAAGGACAAGCCGTGGCTGACTTCATTGCTGAGGTGACACTAAAAGCCGATTTAACAATAAAGCATGTTACAGAGCAATCGACGACCGCTTCTCCCGAGTCAACACTGGACCCAATCCCTTAGAAGCTGTATGTCGATGGCTCCTCCAACTCCGAGGCAAGCGGGGCAAGAGTAGTACTGGAAAATCCCGATCAAACTTACATGTAGTATGCATTAAGACTCGGATTTCAAGCCTCGAACAATATAGTAGAGTATGAAGCTTTATTGCTCGGCCTCCGGCTCGCGGCTAGTTTAGGTGTCACGCACCTCAACGTTTTCAGCGATTCACAGCTAGTCGTTAATCAAGTCATCAGCGTGTGTCAAACACAAAAAGAACAACTGAAAGCGTATATGGAGAGAGCTAAGGAGCTAATTCGCGGCTTTCAGCTTTGTGTCATCACTCGGATCCCTCGACAGAAAAAGCCAAAGCCGATCTATTAGCAAGACTTGCCTCTGCCGATGAAGAAGATATACCCAGGTCTATTCGAAGCTTCCTGTTTTACCACACTCAACGGGGTGTTTTATAAGAAAGGCTATTATGCTCCCCTCTTACGATGCCTGAATTCCAGTGAAGCCGATTACGTGCTGCTTGAAATACATGAAGGGATCTGTGGAAATCATTCAGGAGGACGATCACTCACGCGCAAAGCTCTACGTCAGGGATATTACTGGCCAACTATCCAGCACGATGCTCATAAGCTCGTTTAGAGATGTGACAAGTGTCAGACATTCGCGGCTATCCCGAGACAACCTCCCAAGAAACTAACTCCTATGACTGGCCCTTGGCCCTCCCTATAAGGAAAGGTCAAACTAAGTTTGTTGTTATGGTAGTAGATTACTTTACAAAGTGGGCCGAGGCAGAGCCATTGGTGAAGATAACTGAACAAAAGATTACGGACTTTATAAGGAAAAATATTATCTGTCGGTTCGGTATACCCTGGACTATTATTACTGACAATGGGAAGCAATTAGACAATAGGAGCTTTTAAGAGATGTGTGACAATCTCAGAATCAGAAATGTGTACTCATCGCCCCACTATCCTCAGACGAACGGACAGGTTGAGGCGGTCAATACGATCATTAAACAGCATCTCCGAACCAAGCTCGACCGAGCTAGGAGAGCTTGGGCTGAAGAACTCCCGAAGATATTGTGGGCATACCGAACCATGACTCGAACCACTACAGGAGAGACTCCCTTCTCCCTTGCTTATGGTTCAAAAGCAGTCAGTTCGTTCAATGAGGAAGATAACGAAGAACTCTTAGCCCTCGGACTCGATCTTGTGGACGAACAAAGGGAAAGAGCCTGACTACGGATGATGGCTCAATAACGACAAGTAGCTCGGCTCTACAATGCCCGAGTCAAGATCAGACGATTCCGAGTCGGAGATATGGTCCTCCGAAAAATGTTCCTGAATACAAAGGAAGTTGGTGCAGGGACATTAGGACCCAATTGGGAAAGACCCTATATCGTCTCGAGCACCATCCGACCAGGAACGTACCGATTGGAAGACCTAACCGGACAGTTGCTACCTCATCCATGGAATGCGGAGCATCTAAAGATCTACTATCCCTAGATCGACCTAGCAAAGGCAAAGAAAAAAACCCGAAAATGACAAGTGTGTAAATTGAATCAAGATGAATAAAAAAAAACTGAGTTTATTCATTTATCAGTACGTTTGTTATATTGAGTTACATCTTGCTTCGACATTACATTGATAGAGTAAAGGTCTTAGAAACAAAAGAAAAGGTTGGCCATAATAGACGAGCTTCTTCCTCGTCTGAAGATACTCTCGAGCCTGCCCCGGAGCTCGGTCGGCTTGAAGAGCTGGTGTGAGTGCCAAAATGGAGCTGATGATGGTACCAAAAATTCAGCTCCAAAGTTCACTAGGACCTAAGTAGTTCAGACTCGGCTACCTCTACTTGGAGCAATCTCAGCAACCTCAAGAGCTGCCTCGACCTCGACACCAGCCGCAACATCAACAGACTCTGCGACCTCTGCTTCCGGCTCCTCATAATCAGTGGCACCTTCTTCAAATCCTGAGAGATCAAGGTTGGAAAAAGATTCCTTCATCAGATGAATATAAGCGGTGTACCCACTCTGATACAAGCGATCTCTCTCTTCTTCAAACTCTTGGGACTAGAGAAGACCTCCACAGCCCGATCCTTGGCCTCCTTGGCTTCATCCATGGCCCTCTAAAGAGTCACCTCAGCCTCAGCCTTGGTCCGAGCCAACTTATCCGCACAATAGGCATGAGCCTGATGGATTCACCGACTTGAGCCTCTGTCAGCAGCAAAGTCATGCGAGCGCATTCAGCCTTGGCGTCCTTCCTGGCGAGTCCCAAATTGCCCGACGAAACATCAACCTGAGTCAAGGCAGCCTCAGCTTTTGTCTCCACCTCGGTCGTCTGCTTTTGAGTCATGGTCAGATCCGAGCAGGCCTTAACCAAATAAGGGGCCAACTGTAAAAGGAGAATGTAAAAGTCAGACCAAATCATCGAGACTAAGAAGGAGATCGCAAACATTACCCGCGTGACTGAGAGTTTGCGTCGAGGGAGCGTTGTAAAGATTAGCAAAGTCCCTTTCACTTCCATGAGCGATGGCCCAAGGGACCATCCCTAACATGATTTTCTCGAAGGGCGAAGGCTCTTGATGAGTCATCTCCCTCCTTGAAGCCTCCCCTCTCTGCTCCTCCCTCTGTTCCGGGACCTGCTTGAAGGTCGATCCTGGCTCAGGAGCTACCTGGGCCTCAGAAGGAACCGCCTCCATCTCCTCCGGCCTCTCTTCAGGGTTAGAGAGCATGACTACGGTTGGGACAACCGAGGCAGAAGCGGTAGGGGCAGCTGGCTCCTTAACTTTTGGAGTCGTCTTTGCCTTCTTCAAAGGCCGAGGCTCCGATAGAAGCACCGACCTCGGAGGAGCCTTCATCTTGGAAGCAGGCTTAAGAAGGGGTCGAGCCTCAACCATATCCACATCAGGAGAAGTACAGGATTAAGTAAAAAGCCAAAAGAAGTGTGTCAGAGCAAATAAAGGATACCTGTCACGGCAGAATCTAATCCCAAGAGAAGAAGACGCTTTGGCTGAAGAAGATTCTTCCAAGACCGATCTTCCGGACTTAGCGCCTTCAGTTCCTTGATCTGAGCTATAGCGTTGGCCCCTAACTTTGGCCTTTTCTTGGGGAGATCTGTAAAACGTGTTGAGTCAGTCTCAGAAGAATCGTAGCAAGAAAAGACACAGAAAGGACATGCCGAGTCACCTGCTTCAGAGAATGCCCGAGGAACGCGAGGTTCAAAAAGCCCAGACTCGTCAGTCTCTCAGCGACCGCACACCTAGAACCACCTCTCTCTCTAGTACTTGTTAGAGGTAGGAGTGTTGATTATCAAAGAGCCGCCTTGTTCCGCCAAGAGCTCAAAAAGTACCAGCCGGGCTGCTGAGGGTTTGGACGTACTTGGTACAGATAGAGGAACTCATCAATGGTCGGTGGGGGCTGTTCTGCCTTAGCCCACAATACTGAACATCCAAACAAGTTCCTCCACCCATTTGGAACTATCTGCCTGGGAGCAATTCGGAGTCGGGAAAGAAAACCCCGAGCAACGGGTTGAAGGGGCAGACGCAAGCCACATTGCATGGCGACTTGGAAAATCGTGACCATCCTAGGAAGAGGATGGTTGGATAATTCACTTGGGAGAGGAAGGCAAAGAATAACTGAATCCGAGACATGGTACCTGACTCAAATTTTGTTCAAGTCCGCCTCAGTTAAGACCGAGGCAACCGGACCTTTTTGTTCATCCTCAGCCTCCCCTTCCTCAGTCACCGATTTACTGGTTCTCGTCGATCTCCATAGAGGAACCGACTCAGTGGTTTCCTCAAATTCTTCATCCTCTTCCTCAAGGTCATCCCCAAGAAAATAAGGGGTAGGTCTGTCAGGGGCAGTAATCAGGCCAGAAGGACCCGCCTGAATAGGATGCTTCGCTGAAGTTCCAGACACTCTTTCAGAGTACTGGAAGGCCTCATTAGCACCTATCGCCATCTCCGTCAACAATGAGGGCGATTCCGAGACATTCCAGAGATGTCTTGTTTCGTCCTCTTCACCGAAAAACCCCTCCCGGAGACTTGAAGAATCCATTAAAAAGAAAAGGAAAGGAGAGGGAGGGAGAGAAACTCACTGGAGAGGCGAAAAGCACACTGACAGTGGATAGCAAAGGGAAAGGAAAACAGAAACAATGAAGAAAATGGCGAAATGTGAGGACAGTGAAGAGTCCAGAGAAGTTCTTAGAATTATTTCTATTTTATTCCACTGTGGATTCAAGGTTTCTCTGTGAAGAGTCCAGAGAAGTTCCGTGGATTCAGAACAGTTATCCTCCTGATGAAGACGGTGCTCGACCTCACGTGGTCCTTCCCCGCATTAGTCTCTCTAATTGGAGTTTGATATTCCCTATTTTGTACAATATTTTGTATTTGCCTGTGTTATAAATTGTAATTAATATAAAAGCCTCACAATTAGTGATACAAATAGATAATCAGATTATTCTCTATATAGTATTAAAGAAGGTGTTATGTGGATCTCACTCATAAAAAAGAGAAGAATCAAATCCACTCACCTGTTGTCCACCTTTGATTATTTGTGGTTCAATTGAGTTGATCTGTTAGGCTATCCAAAGCTTTGAACCAAGTTGAATAGATCAGTTTTTACTTATTCAACTGACCAACTTGATCACCCCTTCTCTGCTGCTTCATTTTGATCGGTCGACCTCCACACACTTCCTAATTCGATTCCCTGAGTTTCCTGTGTTGTTCAGCACTACCCAACTTGATCAATTGAGTTCCCTGTTCCCCGTGTTGATTGGCTTTCCATATTCTACACAATTCAATCATTCGTGATCATTTGCATTTTCATTTATGACTTTGTGATCTCATTGCTCGACGCAGTGTCATGTATCATCTCCCATCTAGTGCACACCATCCATCTCTCTTTGGGTGGTGTCTCCACAGTAGTTTGTAGTATCTTTGATAAACCATCTTGGACTAATCTTACTATCATCGCTGTGACATCTAATAACCAGTTGCCCTCATTTGAATCTCTCGATAGTAATACTTCTCAACCGAGAGAAGCGCTTGGAGCTATATCATCAACCCTCTCCAGATCACGCCCGTCATGCCTTTATCACATCTCAGAGTAGAAGACATTGTCAACCCCAAGGCTCTGAACAAGGTAGTAGTTATGGAAACAATTGAGGCAACACCCCAGGTGGTGGTCTTGGCAATCAAAATGGTGGTTTAACCAGCTTGTGTGATCAAACGTCTATATATGTTAGATTTGTAGCAAAGCAGGTCACAGTGTCCTGAAATGTAAGCATTGTCATAACTATTCTTATCAACCAGATGATCTTCCCATTGCCATCTCAATCATGAACTTCTCCTCCAATCTATAAGATAACACATGGTTTTAAAGTCTCTTGATATACATTGATATGCCATCCTCAATGGCTTGAGCTTTTTGAGTAAGTGGTTACTTATCATGATATTAGAGCAGAAGGTCTTGTATTCGAATCTCCGAGAGCGGAACGAAAGTTTGACCCCACATGTGTGTGTGACATGTGATGAACCTCACCTGAGAATTTACTGATACTAGATAAAACCAACTAATACAACCGTTTGGACAGGCCCGATAAACAGAAACCGGACCTCACCTATAACAAAAAACCTAGCCCACATGAGAAATAAACAAAGACTTGTTAGAAACAACAAGCACTGGACCAAAAACCACCCCATCCTGACAAATCATGCTGGACCAACCAAAGGGGCACTATCCAAGCTTCAAGGCCCAGCTGCCAAGGCTACCCCAAAACCAAACCAACATGATGCCTACCAATTACAGCAACTGAAACAGACCCAGCTGCTCCAAAGTTGAAAAGTCCCTAGCGCAGAGGTAGATGAATAGCATGCAGCACCAGCAACTTGAGCAGAAATGCTACGAAAAGCCCAAATCCCTCCACAAAGCCAAAACCATGAGGTATCCCCAATGCACACTTTTACCATGTAGCCCCACACAACTCAACTAAACAACCCAACACTACCAACCCCACCTCTGATCCAAGATTCGAAGCTCCAATGCAAGCCCGGTGACACAGGGATGAACGTGATGAGGTTGATCACCATCTTCCTCGGGGGTAATTACTCCGAATCCATGTAGCTTCTCTGAACTCCTTAGAGAGATTCCTCGAATCCACGAGGAAAAATAGAAAAAAAGAAATGAATTCTTAAAAAAAAATTTAAAAATTAATTGATTGAAGATTTTAAAAAATAAATTGAATTTACTACCTTTAAGTAGTGTTAACAAACATAGGACGAAGTTTCCGATCAAACTCCCTAAATTTTGTGACTTACTATAAATAGTAAACTTATTATTTATAGACGGTCATGATTCCTACTAGAGTTCATGGTTTTCAGCCAAAACTAGTAAGTGTCTAATTTGGCCAAACCACGTTGTTTTCCTAATATTTCTAAGCCCTTTTCATGTTGGACATGACTCCTAAAGCTCAACAGATTAAGAGTTACGATCCAACTAAAACTTACTATAAATAGTAAAAATGAAATTAAAAAGGATTTTCGACCGTCGATCTGATGGAATCTCACAAATTCTGGATGGGCAACCCGGAATAGCTGGGTTAGGTGGCTAAAGTAGCTTCTCCTACCCCAAAATCATATATGGTACATCAAATAGCTTGTTTTAGGATTCTAACGGTCTTGATCACTTCTGCCTCCGATCGGGCCCTCTCTGGCCCATCTTGGACATGAAAGTGTCCGCGACCCGCTCGACATCACCCGGCTTGAGAAAGTCGCGTAAAATTCAAATGACCAAGACAAACAAAGAAACCTACAAGCCATCAAAGTTTATAACAAATCACCCAAGCTTCCACCTTGGCCCATGCGACCTCGCTGTGAGAAGACTTAATCTAAGAACACATTTTGCTAGGAAACCCTTCATAGGCAATGGACCCTGTTGTGCAGAAGTCTGGTAGAATGCAATGAAGGATAATTTAAACTAACCCTCAGATAACAGTTGCTAATGATAACATTCTTCCTATTTTAGTACTGGCGGTATGCATTTATCTACACATTCCTCTACCTTTCTATTGAAGGATACTTTTACATGTGCTGCAACTTCAAGTCAACCTTAGGGGTCGTTTGGATGCCTATAAATTGGGCTAGCTATAAATGAAATATAAGGAAATGATTTATAGGCAGTGTTTGGATGTTGAAAATGCATGTAAATCATTTGTAGCTTTTAGTTGCAAATGAATTCCTTTTGAAAAGGTGTAATTTCATTTACTTGCAAATCATTTACAACCTAAGGGCTCCCTATAAGGAGTGTTTGGATGCCTGTAAAATCCTTAAGTTGTAAAGGGATTATAGCTAATCAGATTACAAGGCATGTTTGGAAGCATGTATTTGCCTGTAAAGGCTTTACAGGCTGTAAAAAGTTTAGCTGGGACGCGATTAGTTGTTGAACCCGACAGTAGCTTAGTCTCGATATTGAAGAGGTGTCACCACATTATGTGGGCCCCACCATGATGTATGTATTGTTTCTACACCATCCATCCATTTGCAAAGATTATTTTAGGGTATGGATCAAAGAATGAGGGAGATCCAAAGTTCAAGTGGACCCCATCAAAGAAAAAAGTGGGGATAGTGACACCCACCGTTGAAACCTTCTTATGGCCCACGATGATGTTTGTTTGAGATCCAAGCTGTTTACATGTTAACATATACATAAAATAATGAAAAACAAAAATATCGGCTTGATCGAAAACTTCTGTGTTCCAAAGAATTTTTTAATGGTAGGCGTTAAATCCCCACTGTTTTCTGTGGTGGGGTCCACTTGAGATTTGGATTTGACTTGTTCTTTGTCTCATTCTCTAAAATGATCTCTCAAATAGATGGACGGTGTGGATACAACACATACATCATGTTGGGGCCCACAGAACATGGTGACGTCACTTCATTAGGGAGACTTGCTATTGTCTAGTTGAGTAGCTAATCCTCCTCGATTAGCTGTAATGAGAAACTTATCAAAAAGCCATGCGATTAAAGGTAAGGTCTTTCTAGCTAAAAAGGTATTATACATATTAGAACACAATGGTTGATATGCACTCGTGATTAGTGAGCCCCACCATAATGTGTATGAGACATCTAATCTATTCATCGTGTACTTCCCTTGATGCTCTCTTATGGCTAAAAAAAAAGGCATTGATTATCAAATGGACCACATGAGAGAATGATAGGACATCCACCATTAAAAACTTCTAGATTGCATCTGGGGTAGACAATATTGATGGGTGAAAGACATCCAATCTATTTAGTGTGACCACACGAGGAAAAGATGGGACGTCTAATGGAGTTTTCCTCCTCAGTTCAAAGGAGATGTAGTGCGGATCAGATGCCACAAATCTTGGCATTACTGCGTTGCTCGACCGGTCGAGAGGTGCTCGACTCAAAGTCTAGCGAGCTATTTGGTTTGGAATTCTGTGGAGCTCGACCGGCCAAGGGTCAGGCTCGATCGGTTGAGTGGGCTGCTCGACCAGTCAAGGGCTCGGCTCGACTAGTCAAGGGTTACGCAGATTCAGTCCAGATTTGGTACGGACTGCGTAAATTTGAGGCGATTTTCACAGAGGTGCAGAAATGAGTTTGCTAAACTATAAATAAGGGTCCCTAGGGCTTTTCTAGGGCATTAAGAAGGCTTTCTAAAGCTATTGTGCTAAAGGTTTTGACGGCCAAGGTGAGACAGAGAGAGAGAGAAGAGAGAGAGGAAGCTTGTGGAATGGAGAATTCTACTCGTAGAGGTGATCTACTTTGCAGTCGAAGTCTCAGCGCTTCTACGTCCTCGTAATCGGTGAGATCTCTCCGTTTTCTTTATTATCTTATTGTTTATCCACTCCTACGTGAGTGAAGAAGGTTTAATCCAAGCAAGGTGTGCTTGTGATCGGTTGTAGTGATCTACTTCATAGTGGATTGTTACTCTGGACTAGGTCCCGTGGTTTTTACTTTTTCGAGGGTTTTTCATGTAAAATCTCTTGTGTCGTGTGGTTTATGCTTTAATTTATTATATCCCATAATTCTGGTGTTTTGGGAGGCGAGATCCTAAGGTTTTTGTGCAACGCTCCCAACAAAGTGGTATCAGAGAGTTCAGGTTAGTTGAAGGAGTTGGATCAGTTCTGAATTATGGAAGGTGGCTCATCAAGGATGATCAGTCTCAATGGTTCTAAATGGACCAT
Source organism: Magnolia officinalis (assembly GCA_021015155.1). NCBI lineage: Eukaryota > Viridiplantae > Streptophyta > Magnoliopsida > Magnoliales > Magnoliaceae > Magnolia > Magnolia officinalis. Next base: position 22,645 of record JAJHSJ010002756.1, on the reverse strand, counting down.
ATGGAAGGCTAAGATGAAGGACTTGTATGCTCCAATTCTAGGCATATTAGCAAAGACAAAGGATATGCCGGATGATGATTTAAAGAAGTTGGACCAGAAGGCAGTGGGGTTTATTAGACAATGGCTAGACGATTCCATATTCCACCATGTGTCTATGGAGACCTCAACCGCTAGACTGTGACTAAAATTGCAAGGGTTGTATGAGAGGAAAATAGCTGGCAATAAGATTTTTCTAATAAGACGACTTGTGAATCTCAAGTTTAAAGATGGTGGTTCTGTGGCTGAGCACATGAATAAGGTCAGCAACATATTGAACCAGCTTTCCATTATGAAGATAGTCCTGGACGATGAACTACAGGCTTTGCTATTGCTTAGCTCATTGCCTGACAGTTGGGAGACATTGGTGGTGTCTCTAAGTAATTTTGCGCCAGACGGAAAGGTGTCCATGGAACAGGTAACTAGTTGTTTCTTCAATGACGAGACAAAGAGGAAGTCGCAGGGATCTACTCGATAAGAGGCCCTTGTGACACAAGAACGGGAGAGAGGAAAGAACAGAAAGGGCGGGAAGGCCAGAGATAAATTAAGAGGTAAGTCGAGTATCAGGAAGGATGTTGAATGCTGGAATTGTGACAAGAATGGCCACTATAAGCATGAATGTCGTAAGAAGAAGAATGAAAAGAAAGGAAAAGGAAAGGAGAAGGAAAATGAATCAGACTCCACTGCGGTCGCTTCAGATGGCGACGTTGTAGTTATTCTTTCAGCAGATCATGATGTTTGTCTCACTGCTATGAGTCAAGACACCGACTGGGTGATAGATTCGGGAGCCTCGTTTCATGCAACTCCACGCAGGAATTTCTTCACAAGCTATAAGTCAGGTGACTATGGGACCATGAAGATGGGAAATTCATGCGTATCAAAGATCGTAGGAGTCGGCGATATTTGTATGAAGACCGATGTAAGCTGCACATTGGTTCTCAGGGATGTGACGTATATTCTAGACCTTCGCCTTAACTTGATGTCGACAGGAAGGTTGGATGATGATGACTATGAAAGTTGATTTATTGGTGGGCGCCGGAAGCTCATCAAGGGTTCGTTGATCGCAGCCAAAGGAAAGAAGTGTTGCACCCTTTACAAGGTAAGTGTCAGTGTGTGCAAGGGTGGGTTGAATGCAATGGAAGATTCAGCTACTGACATGTGGCACAGGTGTCTAGGCCACATGAGTGAAAAAGGGCTTCACCTACTACCAAGGAAGCGGCTCCTTTCAGACATAACAGGTATACCTCTCAAAACTTGTATTGACTGTTTATTAGGGAAAAAGCATAGCATTTCATTTGTTAAATCCGCTTCTCATGTTAATAAAGTGCATACATTAGATATGGTTTATTCTGATGTTTGTGGTCCTATGAGGACAAAAGCCTTGGGTAGGGCATTGTATTTTGTCACTTTTATAGATGATACATCTAGGAGGGTTTGGGTTTATGCTTTGAAATCCAAAGGACAAGGCCTTTGGTATGTTTAACTTGTTTCATGTTATGGTCGAGAGAGAGACGGGTAGATCATTAAAGTGCATCCGCACTGACAATGGTGGTGAATACATTGGTAACTTTCATGAGTATTGTAAGTCCCTAGGTATATGACATAAACAGACGGTTCCTAAGACCCCTCAGCATAATGGTGTGGCTGAGCGAATGAATCGTACCATTGTAGAGAGAATCAGATGCATGTTATCCCATACAAAGTTGCCCAAGACGTTCTGGGGAGAAGCAATGCACATGACAGTGTATTTGATAAACAGGTCTCCATCACCCCGTTGAATGGAAAAGTACCTGAGAAGGTGTGGACTAGACAAGATCCATTGTATAGTCATCTCAGGGTGTTTGGATTCAAGGCATCTGTTCACATACCAAAGGACGAGAGGTCAAAGCTCGATACGAAGATCAAACAATGTGTGTTCTTGGGGTATGGTGATGAAAAGTTTGGCTACATATTGTGGGATCCGACCGAGAGGAAGCTCGTCAGGAGCAGAGATGTGTTTTTCTTTGAAGATTAATGTATAGAATACATTTATGAGCCGGAGAAGACCCAGCCTAGTTCAAATGAGCTAGAGGACATGGATCCGGTTATTCCTCCCGTGGTGCCTAATGACGGGGGAGTACAACAAGGTGCAGATGATGAGGGAGTTGCTACTAAAGATGGACCAGGGGAGCAGCCCCCACTTGATCTACTTATTGAGCCACAGGTGAGGAGGTCATCTCGGGACAGACATCCGTCCAAGAGGTACTCACCGCATGAGTACGTTATGCTCACTGATGAGGGAGAGCTAGAAGATTATCCTGAGGCCCTAGCCGACGAGCATAAGGGGGACTGGTTGAAAGCTATGCAAGAGGAGATGAAATCATTGCATAGGAACCACACCTATGATATGGTGAAATTGCCTAAGGGCAAGAAAACTCTAATCAATAAGTGGGTGTTCGGAAAGAAGATTGAGCAAAAGAATTCACAAACGAGGTTCAAGTCCAGACTTGTGGTGAAAGGGTTTGGTCAGAGGAAAGGTATAGACTTCGATGAGATATTCTCACCAGTGGTGAAGATGACATCCATACGGGTGTTGCTTGGGTTGGCGTCTAGCATGGATCTGGAGATAGAGCAGTTAGATGTTAAAACCGTCTTTCTCCATGGTGGCCTAGAAGAAGAGATCTACATGCACCAACCGGAGGGGTTCGAAGTTAAGGGCAAAGAGCATATGGTGTGTAGGCTGAGGAAGAGCTTATATGGGCTGAAACAAGCTTCAAGACAATGGTACAAGAAGTTCGACTCGTTCATGTTAAAGCATGAATATGACAGAACGGAGTCGAACCACTGTGTGTTCACGCGCAAGTTCTCAGATAGTGATTTCTTAGTTCTGTTGTTATACGTTGATGACATACTCATCATGGGTAAAGACATCAAGAAGATTGACAAGCCAAAACAGGAATTGGGCAAGTCGTTTACGATGAAAGACTTGGGTCCGGCTAAACAAATCATAGGAATGGAGATAACCTATGACAGAAGTAACAGAAAGCTTTGGTTGTCACAAGAGCGGTATATTGAGAAAGTCCTAAAATGGTTCAATATGAATGCAGTGAAGCCGGTCAATACTCCACTGGATGGTCACTTCAAATTGAGCGACAAGCAGTGTCCGAAGATGAAGACAGAGGTGGGTGAGATGAGGAAGATACCTTACTGTCAGCGGTAGGAAGTTTGATGTATGTTATGGTGTGTACACGCCCAGACATTACATATGCAGTTGGTGTTGTCAGCCGGTATCTTACCAATCCTGGTAAAGAACATTGGGCAGCAGTGAAATAGATACTACGGTATCTAAGAGGATCATCCAGGTTGAGCCTATGCTATGGTGACAGAAAACCTATGTTAAAAGGCTACACAGATGCAGATATGGCAGGTGTCGTAGACTCCAGAAAGTCTACATCGGGGTTCATGTTCACGTTTGCAGTGGGAGCAGTCTCTTGGCAAAGCAAGCTACAGAAGGTAGTAACATTGTCGACGACAGAGGCCAAGTATATTACGATCACAAAGGCATGTAAAGAGATGCTTTAGATGAAGAGGTTCCTACAAGAACTTAGCCTAAAGTAGGAGAAGCATGTGGTCTATTGTGATAGTCAAAGTGCTATACACTTGAGCAAGAATCCAAGTCAACACTCCAAGTCGAAGCACATAGAGATTTGGTATCACTGGATCAGGGATTCTTTGGAACAGAAGGTGTTACATCTTGAGAAGGTCCACACGGACGATAATGGGTCAGACATGATGACCAAGGCATTGCTCAAGGGCAAGTTTGAGGTTTGTAGAAACCTGGTTGGCTTGAAGAAGGCGAATTCCTCCTGAGTCGGAAAAGGGGAGATTGATGTGGTTTTCCTCCTCAGTTCAGAGGAGATGTAGTGTGGATCGGATGCCACAAATCTTGGCATTACCGCGCTGCTCGACCAGTGGAGGGCACTGCTTGACCGATCGAGTGGGTCGTTCGACCAGTCGAGCGGTGCTCGACTCAAAGTCCAGCAAGCTATTTGGTTTGGAATTCTGTGAAGCTCGACCAATCGAGGGTCAAGCTCGACTGGTCGAGTGGGAAGCTCAACCAGTCGAGGGCTCAGCTCGACTAGTCGAGGGTTACGCAGGTTCAGTCTAAATTTGGTATGGACTGCGTAAATTTGAGACAGTTTTCGCAGAGGTGCAGAAAGGAGTTTCCTAAACTATAAATAGGGGTCCCAAGGGCTTTTCTAGAGCATTGAGAAGGTTTTCTAAAGCTATTGTGCTAAGGGTTTTGACGGCCAAGGTGAGAGAGAGAGAAAAGAGAGAGGAAGCTTGTGGAGGGAGAATGCTGCTCGTAAAGGTAATCAACTTCACAGTCGATGTCTCAGTGCTTCTACGTCCTCGTGATCGGTGAGATTTCTCCATTTTCTTTATTTTCTTATTATTTATCCACTCCTGTGTGAGTGAAGAAAGTTTGATCCAAGCAAGGTGTGCTTGTGATCGGTTGTAACGTTCTACTTCATAGTATATTGTTTGTAACGCCCTGAAAATCGAGGGTCGAGTAGTAACTCAACTCCCGAGTTCCAAAACATCACTTATGCAACATATATGCTTATGATTAAATGTTGGTTGTATCAGTGCATTAATCATGAGTGGGATTATACCAAAACAGTAATCCATACTCCAAATTAACTAATATAACGCAAGCGGAAGACTAAAAGATGTATATATAGACGTGTATGAGCCAAAAGTTCACGATCGGTCTCCAGAGTATGAATACATCACTAAGTCACCATATACATGTAGTAGTTCAAAAATCAAAATGTTAAAAAATAGTTCAACTATAATGATTAGCCTTGTAGCCCCGTCGATCCGGACGGCCTAAGCGAAACCGTCGGAGAACTGCATATACGAGAACTCGTCCTGATCGTCATAATAATCAGGCTCCGCCTCCTGAGTCACATCGTCACCTGCAACTAAGACAGGGTCTGGTGGGTGTTCAGAACACCGTCCCAGAACGTGGGAGTGAGTGATCAACTCAGTGGAATCATAGAGTAAAGGTTAACATGTTATCAACTCAGTCAAGCAGTAATGATAAAGCAGACATATCAGACATTCCTATATACTCTTATTAATGTAAGGATGAAATGTATTCATGATGCATGCCCTCGCCTACACTCCCTCGTGCGACACCATCTTACAGTCGCGGCATGCTTTCTTCCCTCTGTGCTCTTCAACCCGTGGCACATGCAGTGCGATGTTATGAGCATGATTACCAAGTTTTTATTAGTCCCTTTCATACAGTAGGATTGGGAAACTAAGGTACCTCCCTTATATCAATACCCAATAATGATCCATGCTAGGGTTGTCGGTCCTAGTAAATCTCATACGATGTTGCGGTTCTAGGTCACTACAAAGGGCTCATCACCTTATCAGTGTAGGCCGACAGCTCGAATAAAGTGTCCCATACCACCATATTCGCCTCACGAGTCTGGGTTGCTCACTGGTCACTACGGGGAGGCTCGTCGTCCCAGCGTAGGCCGACAGCTTGACCACGGTGTCCCATACAACTATGTCCGGCTTATGAGTCTTAGCGGATCAAGGTACCAAGGTTAACAGGGATTTCACTGGTGAGTTTGGTACCCTAGGTTCAAGCGGTAGTGTCCAAACATGGTTAACATACATCGGACCAATCCGGTTACTTGACGGGCTCGACTAGCACGAGCGCACATCGAGCTGATCGACATGAAGCGCATAAGCACTCCGTGTGGCCTAACCACTGTCGCCAATCGATATACGACTCGGATTCATCAGGCGTGTCTCATGTGGAAGGATAAAGTCAGCCACTACTTCGAGGCCTATTACCGATTGCCTCGACTATATAATAGCTCCAAACATATTCAATTACAACGATCTAGCATATGAGATACTCAAGCAGTAATGGAGCAATGATTCAAATCATACAATCAGTTGAGCATGTTATGAAGTACAACATAAACATGAATCCACACCTATGCATTTCTAGGTAAAAGCAATGAATATGAAACAAGACATATGGAGGAAATCGTACACATCATTAGAGTGGCTGAGAAACCTATCTCAACACCCATTTAAAGAACAGTTTACAAGTATTTACTCATACAGACATGTTTACAAACACTTAGCATACACATTATATCATACATGGTATGTATTGGTTGGCATACGTATTAGGGCAAGTCCTTTCGTCAAAGGATTGCCGCCTACATAACAAACGCATAGCCACGATAGTTAGTCAGGGCGTACACTAACGCAAGGTTTATACTCATTTAGTCTTTTGCTCAAACACTTAGGCTACGCATTGTAAGATACATGACGTATGTTAATATAACATGTATTAGGCTAATCCGTTCACCCAGAAGTTGACACACATGCATCTAGCATACATAGACAACAATTAATCATGGCAAGCACAAATTTGAATTTCATACGTATATGGTATTTTCTACAAATATGAGGAATACAGTATATTAAACCTAGTTAACGTATAACTGAAAAATGAAACGGGCATTACTTTATGCATGTGAAATAGCGTCCACGTCAAGAGTAAATCATTAACCGATATTGAAAGCCTTAAAAACCATAACCTATACATCTATAGTCCGCACCTTACGCCGGTAAACGTGTAACAGAGTCGTTTTAAACACGTAGTCTTTGTCACCGGCAGAATGACAACCTATAGCATAAACTAGGTTAGCTATTTCATCATTTCACTATTTGAAACCCTAGAACGGATTAGGGTTAGGTTTTCTTACCTCAGAACGGGATCAGTATCACCAGTAGAGCGATACAGTAGTGATGGTAAGGCACGTGGAGTAGCGGGATCGAATCCCAGGAAGAAGCGCCTACTCTCTCTCTCACTTTCTCTCTCTTTCCTTCTCTTTCTTCTCTTCTCTCTCTTAGGGTTTAGAGGATTCGTATGGAGTGAGAGAGTGAGGGTTTTAAGCCCTTATATAGGCCTAAAACTAATGGGAATGACCCCAGGGCCAAGGTATACTTAGGTTATGTCCAAAGAGTGTCTGTTTTAGCTCAACGGAGCACTTCCAGAGCCCCCCCTTGAGCATAAGGTCAGACTTAATCTCCCTTATGTTGGATCTAGGTCAAGCTGAGTTTTCAGTCCGATCGGATTTTCAGATCGCCGGTGGCGGACTAGTTTCAGTTCAACGGTCACCGAAACTCGATCAGGGTTACAAGTACACTGCCATGTATGGGAAATTTCTCCTAATCCGAGGGTGTATTTGGGTCAGATTCTGACGGTTTGAATCCTTATATTCGGCCTGCAAGCGACAAGTCTCAGATTACTTTTATTTCTAAAGATACCCACATTTCTCACACACTTCACTCTGGGCTCAAGCGAATAGCTTCGGAATACTATCTAGACTTGATTTCCGAGGTGGTTGTCAAGTCCAGTAAGGCGGTCTTAATTATATAATTTCGTAGTAATCGAACTTTCGACGTGCGGTCCAGGTCCGATACGGAGTTTTAATGTGCTCCCAAGGGCAACTGGGTAATGAGATTGATCCTAGATTTAAGGATAACCTAACGTCAATGATTTTACAAGTTTTGGGTCTTGCAGATCGTATTTAAAGTAATTAGTGCTGATTTCACATGTAATCTAGTTTAACACTAGTTAATCCTCGTCTAATTCCTAAAGGATTTGATCCTGAGTGATTTCTGCTTGAGGTGGTACTCGAGAATCTGAGGGTAGTTCTTTCTGACATCGGCCTCTATCTCCCAAGTAGCCTCTTCCTCAGTGTGATGCGTCCACAATACTTTTACAAGTGGGATGACCTTGCTACGCAACACCTACTCCTTCCTGTCTAGAATATGCGTCGGTCGCTGCACATCTGTAGCGTCCTCACTCAACTGTACCTACTCCCATCTGATAATGTGGGAAGGATCAGGGACGTACTTTTTCAGCATGGAAACATGAAATACGTTGTGTATGCCAGCCAGTGGTGTGGGCAAAGCCAAGCGATAAGCTACCACACCCACTCGGTTTAATATCTGGAATGGGCCAATGAACCGCGGCGGAAGTTTCCCCTTATTTCTAAATTGATGGACTCCCTTCATAGGGGAAACTCTAAGAAACACATGATCTCCAACCTCGAACTCCAGCGGTCGCCGCCTAGTATAGCAGCAGGGAAGCATGACAGGAAGATGCTCCCACTTCTCCCACACTTTCTCTCTCTTTTCACTCTTAGGTTTTCTCAAATTCGTATGGAATAAGAGAGTGAGGGCTTAAGGTCCTTATATAGCCCCAAAACTCACCAAATTAGACCTAAGGTCAAGGTATACTTAGGTTATAACTAAAGTGGGTCAGTTTCAGCTCAACGGAGGACTTCTGGCGGCCCCCCTTGAGCCAAAGGTCAAACTTAAGTTCACTAACACTGGATCTAGGTTTAGTTAAGTTTTCGTTCCAGTCGGATTCTCAAATCACGCGTGGCGGACCAGTTTCAGTTCAACGGTCAGTGAAACTCAATCGGAGATTTCGAGTATATAGATATGTTTGGAGAAATATCCCCTGATCCGAGGGTATATTTGGGTCAGATTCTGATGGTCAGGTTGCTCAATACTGATCTGCAAACGTCACATGCCAGATTTCATAAATCCTTATTTATTTTGGAATTATTTTCATGTTTCTCACACTCTTCGCTCCGGGCTCAAGCGAATAACGCTGAGACACTATCCGAATTTAATTTCCGAGCTGGTTGTCAAGCCCAGCAAGGCTGTCCTAATTCCTTAACTTCGTGGTAATCGGACTTCCGACGTGCAGTCCAAATCTGATACGGAGTTTCGAGATGCTCCCGAGAGCAGCCGGGTAATGAGATTGATCCTAGATTTTAGGGTAATGTAGCGTTAATGATTCTACAAGTTTTGGGTCTTGCAGATCGTATTTAAAGTGATTGGTGCTAATTTCATAGGTACTCTAGTTTAACACTGGCTAATTCTCACCTAATTTCTAAAGGATTTAGTCCTTAGTAATTTCTGTCTGAGGTGGTACCTGGGCCTTTGTAGTTTGTATATAAAGTGATCCAAGTTATAATACTTAGCTAGTTTAAGATAGTATCTAGGGTGAAAGTACTTAGAAAAATTGAAAGAACAAGCTGGTGAAGGGTGGGATTTGTGGAGGAAATGGGTTCAAAAGCAGTTTTAGACTTTGGGATTGAGTTCTGACAAGTTAATAAGGTGTTAGGATCGACCCATTGCCTAAGGACGTCTAATTCCAGGTTGGCAAAAATCTGAGATATTACAATCTACCCCCCTTAAAACAAAATTTTATCCTCGAAATTGCCTAAGGGTAATAAGAAAAGATTTAATTATTTCTTTGCCTAAGTTTTATTGCGTAGGGTATATACTAGCCTGGTTCATTTTAGTCTACCCCCCTTAAAACTTATTTCTTTATCCATTTCCCATATCCTGATGGTTTTCTACAATTTATTTCTTTACCTATTTGGAGTCTTGATGACAATTCCCAACAAGTTAGAGTAAGATAGCTATTTTCAATGTTTGACCAACACGGAGAGACGGTTATAGTGGGCTTGATCCCGATACATCGATCATCTACCGGGCCAGGGTAGAAAGCTCATCGTATCCCTTCTGAATCCTGGTGGATCCTGGTCTTCTGCTCGGCCAAGCAGTGAGTCCATTGGTAGTCGCCCAGGATTGAGAATTGGGTCAAGCCGTGAATGCTTCGCAGTTGTATATTTCAGTAACTCCGTAGACCGATCACTCTAAAAACTTAGGAAAGGGTCATTACAGAAAGGTTCAAATGTCCTATTTCTCGGGTTGCCCTTTAGGTCTTGGTCTAAGAGAATCCTCGTCTCATTCTTTGTTCGAGATAGGGTAGCTCATCCTATTTAGTGACCTGTCTTTACGTATAGTCTGAATCATCTCCATTCGATCCTGGGCCAGTGGGGCATGGGTCCACCACACTTTCGCTGCGCCACCCAGATTAAAGAGGTGTATTGATTTGACCTATCTACATCTATCGCTCTCTGGCATTCTCTAATGTAACCGATAGTCTAGTCTTAATTTAGGAGTAGTGGAAATCCATAGGTGTAGTCCAAAGTCTATGCTCATACGCTAGATGATTTCACATCATTTCTAATACAGGAAGGGTTTTATCACTTAGGGTCAAAGTTGTCTAATTGGAACTGAGTTGTCTGTACTCGACGCTCGAGCATTTCACATATGCTCATTCCAACTAAGATTGTCCTAAGGTTCACATTATAAATTTGTTGGATTTCCTACACGGTCAGGCCTGTCGAAATCTAGGAGTACCGTTCTAGGTCCAAAACTCTAGAGCCTATTGTCTTAAATGGGACTGCATTACTAATCTCACTTGGTAATTAGGAATGGCATGTTTGGTAGGAGGGTGGGTGGGATAAAAATTAATTTTATAGGCTTTGGAAAATGAACCTGGTGTTGGAAAAGTGTGAGATGGGATTTCCAAATCCCAAGATAATGAATTTCTAAGTGTAATTTGAAAGGAAAATACGGGATTTACGTTTAACTGCATACATTCCAAACATAGTATCGGAAACCATGGGATACACCCAATCTAGGGACCATACCTTACACATACATTTATTGTTACCTTTACAATTCTATCCACCTTAAACTCACCTAATACAATTTGGCCGAACGGGCCCTAAACGTTCTCAAACATCTAAAACATTCTACCAACTACTACACCCATCAACATGAAAACAAAAACATCCAAAGACGGTAACCCATGCAAACTACAAGACAACAGTATGGATAGTTGGACATCCGAGAAAGTGGCCATACTAAGCTCGGATAGAGCCATGGAAAATGAGGATAAGGGGAAACGGGGGCTAGAGTTTTTGGTTCTCCATGAGTTTGAACCTCAATGGGGATTGTGAAGGCCCAAAAGATAGTGATTGAAGATGAAAAATGGAAAGGCAGGATGGGTTAGGGAGCTTACACGTTTTTGAGCTCCAAATGGAACATGTAAGAGCCCAAATGAGAGTGAATGGAGAGGGTAGTGTAACGACTTGAAAATTTCCGTACAATGGCCCGAGTACCACCTCGACCAGAAATCACTTAAGATTAAATCCTTTAGAAATTTGACAAAGTTAACTAAGTGTTAAACTATATTAGCCATAAAATCCGTTTGAATCACTTTAAATACGATCTGCAAGACCCAAAACTTGTAGAATCATTGACGCTAGGTTACCCTAAAGTCTAGGATCAAACTCATTACCCGACTGCTCTCGGGAGCACATTGAAACTCCGTATCAAGTCTGGACCGCACATCGGGAGTCCGAATAATACGAGATTAAGGACTTGGGACCGCCTAGCTGGGCTTGACAACCATCTCGAAAATCAAATCCAAATAGTGTCCCACGGCTGTTCGCTTGAGTCCGAAGCGAGAGAGTGTGAAAACACTTGTTTTCTTTATAAAATAAATATCTCAAATAGTAATCTGAGACTTGTTACTTGCGGACATTTTGTAAGCAACCAGACCGTCAGAATCTGACTTAAATACACCCTCGGATCAGGAAAAATTTCATAAACATATCCATGTATTTGGAATTTTGGATCGAGACCCGCTGACCGTTGAACTAAAACTGGTCCGCCACGCGTGATCTAGGAATCCGACTGAAACGAAAACTTAACTCCACCTGGATCCAAGGTTGGTGAGCTTAAGTCCGACCTTTGGCTCAAGGAGGCCCGCCAGAAGTGCTCCGTTGAGCTGAAACAGAGTCGCTTTGGTTATAACCTAAGTATACCTTGTTCACAAGTCTATTTCAGAGAGTTTTTAGGCTATATAAGGACCTTAGAACCCTCTCTCTCACAACCATACGAATTTGAGAAAAATCCTAGAGAGAGAAGAGAGAAAAGTGAGAGAAAGAGTGAGAGAAGTGGGAGAAACTCCCTGCTACTATTTCCTTCCACTACCCAAGCTCCACCACTCCATTCTTGTCGCTTTTCTGGCGAGTCCGACTTCGTTTCTAGGTAAGAAACCCTAACCCTAATCTGTTTTGGAGTTGTAAGGGTTGTAGGTTATGAAATAGCTAACTTATTTCATTTTATAGGTTACCAAACTGCCGAATACGGAAGCCTAGCAAACCTATCATATTCATTACGATTCCACAACGAAAGGTGAGAACTTTAGGTGTATAGGTTACAGTTTTCAATGCTTTCAATGTCAAATAATGATAGATTCATGATCTGCATGCAATTGCACATGTACAAAGTGCTGTCTGTATTTCGTTTCGATTAAAGACAAAGAATATGGAATTCTACATATTCTAGGTATTCGTAGAAAATACCGTATACATATAAATTTTTAAAATGTGCTTACCATGATTATTTGTTGTTATTATATATGTGTAAAATACTTGTTTGGCGAAAGGACTCGCCCTAATACATGTTTTGCTAATATACACTATGTATGTTGAAATAGTGTATTGTAGAAAGTACCGTATACGTATAAATTTTCGAAATGTGTTTGCCATGATTATTTGTTGTATGAATATATTATATATGTGTAAAATACTTGTTTGGCGAAAGGACTCGCCCTAATACATGTTTTGCTAATATACACTACGTATGTTGAAATAGTGTATTCTAAGTGTTTGTGAAAATGCTTGTGAGAGTAAGTGATTGGATGATGGTGCCTTAGGTAGGTGTTGAGATGGGATTCTCAACTACCTTAGAGACGTGTATGATTTCCTCCATGTTGGTTGTTTACTTTAACCGCTTACTTATGAAATATAAGTGTTTGTATTCCTGTTTATATAGTGCTTTATAACATGCTTTATAACATACTTTATAACATGCTTATTAACTTGCTTGAATTACTTTGTTTAATATGCTTTACTCTACATGCTCTAAATAAGGATTGATTGAGTTTGAGACTGTGTTTATAGTCCAGACAATCGGTACCAGACTTGAGATCGTGGTTGAGATTCATTTCGTCACGTAGGATGTGTTTGCCGAACCCGAGTCGTACTTCAGTTGGCGACAGTGGTTAGTCCATGCGAAGTGCTTATGCGCTTCATGTCGTTCAGTTGATTGTGCGCTCGAGCTAGTTAGGCTCGTCAAGTAACCCAATATGTCTAATGTATGTTCACCATGTTTGGACGCTACTACTTGAACCTAGGGTACCAAACTTACCAGTGAAATCCCGTTAACCATGGTACCTCAATCCGCTAAGACTCATGAACCGGGCATGGTGGTATGGGACACCGTGGTCGAGCTGTCGGCCTACGTTGGGGTCACGTGCCTCCCTATAGTGACCAGTGAGCAACCAGACTCGTGAGCCGATTATGGTGGTATGGGAAATTATATTCGAGTTGTCGGCCTACACTGATTGGTGACGAGCCCTTTGTAGTGACCTCGAGCATACTTTGAATTTGCGGTGAGGCGACGAGTTTTGCCGCGGTGTATAAAGTATGAATTAGGCCTGTATCAATTTAGTAATGAACCGTTAAAAAGGTGATGGGGGAGTGGTGTAACCATTGTGTGTAACCGCCCTGGCAGCCTCACAGCAACCTAGAAACACACTATCGTATGAGATTAACTAGGACTGACGACCCTAAAATGGATCATGTTTGGGAATGATACAAGGGAGGTACCTTAGTTTCCCAATACTGCTGTTTGAAATGGACTAATAACAATTCGGTAATCATGCTCATCATCACATTGCATGTGCCTGGAAGATGTGGAGCACTGAGGAATGCAAGCATACCACGAACGTAAGATGGTGTCGCACGAGGGAGTGTGTGGTGAGGGCATGCATCATGACTGCATTCATACTCACATTAATAAGAGTAGTTAGGAGTGTTTGATAATACTGCTTTATCATTACTGCTTGACTGAGTTGATAACATGTTAACCTATGCTTTATTGTTCCACTGAGTTAGCTACTCACTCCCACGTTACGGGACGGTGTTGTACACACCAACCAGACTCTGTCTTAGGTACAGATGAGGTGACGACTCAGGAGGCTGAGTCGGACTATGACGAGGACCAGGACGAGTCCTCATTTATGCAGTATTCTGGTGGCTTTGACTAGACTACCTGGATCGACGGGATTTACAGGACTTATTTCCTTAGTTGTACTTTTGACATTTTGTTCATAAAACAGATATATGTATATGGTGACTCAGATGGGTTCATACTCTGGAGATTGAGATGGTTTTGTTTCTTTTACATACATATATATATACAGTTTCAGTCTTCCGCTTGCCTTTATACAATTGATCTGGAGTATCAATTACTGTTTTGGTATAATCTCACTCATGTTTATTGCACTAACACAGACAACATTTAATCATCATTATCTATGTTGCATAAGTGATGTTTTGGAACTCAAGAGTTGAGTTGCTACTCGACCCTTGAATTTTAGGGCGTTACAAAGAATTTGGAGGAATAAACTATAACTGAACTCTATAGATAACAGAGGAAATCAATAGAGAAAGAAGTCTCACACCAATCAAACTAAACAAACAAATATATCAATTTACTTTATCTCAGCTTATCCTAAGAGTAGCAGTAATTCTTAGCTATAATCTTTAGTTGTAATCCAAGTCTACGCTTATATGATGGATTTAATCTTTATCCAATATCAAGTGGTTCTTTCAAGACATGCATTCTTGCAGTTGCTCCTAATGACCAATTGTGAGTTTTTTCTTTTGTTTGATTTATACTGGTATTCTAAAAGTCCTTCCTTGTGAAAGGCACAAAGTAATCCATCTTTGGAGGAAGAACCCAACCCTCCAATTAGCACCTGATTGTTATAAATTTCTGCAAGTGGCTAAGTAAGTGACCGATCTTCTAACAATATTGTAATGCCTCGAACTTTTCGATGCTCGGGCATCGAAAGTCCTCGAGCGTTACCATAAGATTCAACGTGACATATACATGTGTAAGATACCAATCCAACTATTCTAACCTTACATCCTTGCCCCAACACTAACTTAACCTTTGGAAATGATCTTCATTCATAAATTAAGCCATCTAATCGTTGAATTTCAAGACCAGCCCATCTATCACGTGAATTAACATAAGTACTTTCCCTAGATGACGTGATGAATAATTTCTTATCCATAATGATTTAGATATACGTTCTTTAGTAAGAATTGCCTAGAAACATATCTATAATCGTGTGGAGCCATTAGATTTCCCAAAACTCATAGATCGATAGTAATTACAAAATTGCCACTAACCTAGACCCGTGAACACTAGATCACATGATTCCCATGGTCCGTTTCATGTGAAATTTTATATCATGCCTAATTATCACAAGTTAACTGCACACCTCGAATTTTAGCTCTTAGATCATAGTAAATCAGCTACTTGACCTCTACATCCGTTCGTACACTTATTAGATCAAGATTCTGATCCGTCCATCTTGTTCACCCCATATGGATATGTTTAACCTACCATTAGAATTTCAATCCGAGGAACTTACACATGTGAACAAGTCACTCGAATCCAACAATATATGTATCATACCCATAATCACTCCAAAAACACACCTTATGACCATCCATTTACGAAACTGACCGTACATCCACTGACATACATGGCTAGAGTGCTAACCATCAAGTCCCCTTATTATTAACAAGTCATCTAACAACCCATCACGTTTGAATCTGCCAAACGGGCCATGTAAACATCATGGAAAACTGATCATCATGAAGATCTTAGGGTTTAGGTTCCAACTGTCCGGTAACTTGTCAATCAGAGAAGTGCAAATATTATTTTAAAATTTTAAAATATATTAGCCATTAAAGGAGAATCTTAGTCATCCTTGAGAGATCATAGCTCAAATTTGAGTGACGGAAAGAGCGTGAAAAATAAAGATCACCTGTCAAATTTCATCACATTTAGACAGTAGACTTATGAGTTACAGACGGCAAAAGTTTTGAAAAGAAAAGGGGTAGAATTGTAAATATGTTAACACCACATGCATGGTACTATTACAATTGAAGTTTTAACGTTGGATACTATTCAATGCATTAGTAGATCGTGCGGCCCACCTGAAGTTTGGATCTACATCAAATTTGGGACCATGGGTTTGCACGGCGTACCAAAGATGGTGAATGGAGTGGATTTTCCAGAATTTTATCACAGGTGGACCTCGTCTATTTTTTTACAACAATATAGAAAAGAAATATGTACATGTTGTGATAGCGGATGGTGAAACCGGGAGTTGCAGTGGTTTCCACCCCCATGTCCAAATAACATGTGGACTTGGTCATCTGATGGGCAATCTGGACCATCCATTTTGTCGGTAGGGCCCACCCCAACAAAACCATATAAGCTAGTGGGTCCCCGAAAATAAATGAAGGGAATCGATCCCTAACCGTCTACTCTAATAAATAGAAGGCGAACGGACCGCTAGAGTTATAGGGAAACGCCGCAATGGTTGGAGTTCCGACGCGTTCCGCGTCGGTTAAGAAAACATGGAGAAATTACAGGCCACATTTACCCGTTATGAGAAAAGCATAGGCAACCACTGACGGCCGTCACTTGGGGATGGGCGGAACCAATCCCAGCCCTTGGATCTCCATCTCCTTATGTAACATCCCGGATTTTCGCCAACCTGGAATTAGACGTCCTTGGGCGATGGGTCAATCCTAACACAGGTTTAACTTCCCAAACGCTCAATTAAAGCCTCAAATCCCTTTTTAAACAATTTTCTTCACAAATCCCACCCTTCACTACCTTGTGCTTTCAATTTTTCAAAGCACTTTCGCCCTAGACACTATCTTAAACTAGCTAAGTAGTAAAACTTGGATCACTTTATATACAAACCGCAAAGGCCTAAGTACCATCTCAACCAGAAAACAATTAGGATTAAATCCTTTAGAAATTTAACAAAGTTAACTAAGTGCAAAACTCGATTAGCCATGAAATCCGTTGGGATCGCTTTAAATACGATCTGCAAGACCCAAAACTTGCAAAATCAGTGACTCTAGGTTACCCTAAAGTTTAGAACCAAACTCATTTCCCGTCTGCTCTCGGGAATGAAACGAAACTTCGTATTAGGTCTAGACCGCACATCGGGAGTCCGATTAACACGAAGCTAAGGAACTAGGACCGCCTCACTGGGCTTGACAATCATCTCAAAAATCAGATCCAGCCAATGTCCCACGGCCATTCGTTTCGATCCGGAGCGAGGGAGTGTGAAAAACACTATTCCCATGCCAAAATAAATATCTGGAATAGTGATCTAGCACCATTTGCTTGCGCATCAGTATTAAGCAACCAGACCGTCAGAATCAGACCAAATTACACCCTCGGATTAAGAAAAATTTCAGGAACATTTACATGTACTTGGAATTTCGGATCGTGGCCCACTGACCGTTGAACTGAAACTGGTCCGCCACGCGTGATCTGGAAATTCCACTGAAATGAAAACTTAATAGAACGTAGATCCGATGTCTGTGAGCTTAAGTCCGACCTTTGGCTCAAGGAGGCCCGCCAGAAGTCCTCCATTGAGCTGAAACCAGCCCACTTTGGCTATAACCCAAGTATACCTTGACCTGGAGTCTATTTCGATGAAGTTTTAGGCTATATAAGGACCTTAAACCCTCTCCCATTTCAGCCATACGAATTTGGATTTGAGAGAGGGAAAAGAGAGAGAAAGTGAGGGAGAAGTGGGAGAATCTCCCTGCCGTCGTTCCCTGCCACCACACGGGCTGCACCATCCCTTTCTTGACGCTTTTCCCGGCGTTTCCGGCGTCGTTTCTAGGTAAGAAACCCTAACCCTAATCTGTTTTGGGGTTTAGACTGTTGTAGGTTGTGAAATAGCTAACCTAGTTCGTTCTATAGGTTGCCAAACTGCCGAATACGGAAGCTTAACAAACCTATCAACTCCGTTACGATTCTACAACAAAAGGTGCGGACTTTAGGTGTATAGGTTAGGGTTTTCAACGCTTTCAATGTCAGATAATGATAGATTCATGATCTGCATGCAATTGCACATGTACAAAGTGCTTTCCGTTTCCTGTTTCGATTAACGTTGTAGAATATGGAATTTCACATACTCTAGGTATACGTAGAAATACCGTATACGTATTTTTTTTGGAGAAATGTTTGACACGTTTATTTAATGTATGATTATACTATATATGGATAAAATACTAGTTTGGCGAAAGGAATCACCGTAATACATGTTCACTTGTAAATGCTACGTATGTTGAAATTGTGTATTCTAAAAATACCGTATATGTGTAAGTTTTGGAAATGTAATTGTCATGATTAATTGTTGTATGATTATGGTATACATGGATAAAATACTCGTTTGGCTAAAGGATAACCCTAATACATGTTTTACTAACATACACCATGTATGTTGTAATAGTGTATTCTAAGTGTTTGTGGAAATGGCTGAATGAGTATAGAATTCTCATTCGTGCTCGCCATGACTAATTGTCATGGATTCATGATTGATGTATTGGCGATACCCCTTTGACAAAAGGATTTGCCCTAAGTCACGCCACGGCCAATATACACTATATATGCTAAAATGTGTGGCCCAAGTGTTTGTGGAAATGACTGAATGAATATGGAACTTGGATTCCTGCTTGCCATGACTATCCGTCGTGGGTGTACGCGTGTTATGATTGGGGCAACTCCCTAGTGAAAGGATTTGGCCTAATGCCTATGTGATCGACATATGTCGTGTATGTTGATGTATGTTTGTTTAAGTGTTTCTTGAAATGTCTGAGTGAGTAGTAGTTAGCAAATTGTGAAGTATAAGGGTGTTGAGATATGATTCTCAACCTCTTTTAACTATGTGTATGATCTCCTTTGATAGTTGTGTGATTAGGAATTGAACATGTACAAACTCATGCTTGTGTTGTGATTCATAACATGCTCAACTGCTTTATAATCTTAACTATGTAATGCATATGTTTAAATTTATATTTACGTTGTATGATCCGTCATGGGGGATGGGGGAGCGGAGCAACGAGTGCGTGCAACAGCCCTGGCAGCCCTAAACGGATAATACCAGACCTTGACTGTATGAGTTGAATCTTGATCCATTACTGCTTTATCTATCTGCAATTGATTGTGTTTGGGGCTATGATTATGGCCCAGGCAATCGGTAACGGGATTGAACTCGTGGCTGAGATTCATTTGCCACGTGGGATGTGTTCGACGAACTCGAGTCGTGCGTTGCCTGTCGGCAGTGGCTAGGCCACATGAAGTTGTTTATGCACTTCATGTTGTGCAGCTCAACGGGCGATCGTGCTAGTCGAGCTCGTCAAGTAACCCGATCTGTCTTATGCATGTTCACCCTGTTTGGACGCTACTGCTTGAACCTAGGGTACCAAACTTACCAGTGAAACCCCCTTTTAACCATGGTACCTCGATCCGCTAAAACGCATGAGCCGAGCATGGTGGTATGGGACACCGTGGTCGAGCTGTCGGCGCCTCCCCGTAGTGACCATTGCGCAACCAAACTCGTGAGCCGAATACGGTGGTATGGGACACTGTATTCTAGCTGTCGATACTTACGGCGAGAGTCGAGTACGGTGAGACCTGTGCTCATGCTGACGGGTGACGAGTCCTCCGTAGTATCTTCGAGTATACTCCAAGGGTCCGTGATTGGCGACGAGTCTTTCACAGCAACTAGAGTATGAGTTGAGCCGAGTACGGTGAGACCTGTACTCGAGCTGACGGCTAGTGATTGAGCCGAGTACGGTGAGACCTGTACTCGAGCTGACGGCCAGCAATTGAGCCGCATACGGTGAGATTTGTATCCGCGCTGACGGGTGACGAGCCCTTTACGATGCCTTCACTATGCTTCTCAAACCATAATATCGTATGAGATTAACTAGGATTGACGACCCTAGAATGGATCATGTTTGGGAATGATACAAGGGAGGTACCTTAATTTTCCAATACTGCTGGTTGAAATGGACTAATAATAACTTGGTAATCATGAGCATCATCGCACCGCATGTGCTTTGTAGATGTGGCGCACCGAGAGAGTTAAGCATTCGCGAACGTAAGATGATGTCGCTTGAGGGTGGTTTGGCAAGGGCATACAGCATCATGTCATTTCATTCTTGCATTTAATAAGAGTAGTTAGAATTGTTTGATTTGTACTGCTTTATCATTACTGCTTGATTGAATTGATAACATGTTAACCTATGCTTTACTGTTCCACTGAGTTGATCACTCACTCCCACGTTACGGGACGGTGTTGTACACACCAACTAGATTTGTTGAGTTTCAGGTGGTGGTGATGCTTGTGAAGCAGAGCCGGACTACTTCTATGATGATAGGAGGAATTCTCCTATCTGTATCTCTCTGGCAGGTCAATGAAGACCTGATATTGTATTGACGGGGCTATGGTACATGGGATAGGAGGCATTACACTTCCTCACATTTGGTACATTTTAGAACTGCACTTGTATTTATTTAACCTGGTAATGTTATCACACTCTGGAGACTCATCATAAGTTATATATTTTATCTATCTATCACAGTCTTCCGCTTGCAAATTTAACTGTCTCTGGAGTATGATATGTTGTTTTGGCTTAATCTCACTCATGTTCAATGCACGAATACAGTCAACATTCAATCAACATTCATTTTGTTACATAAGTGATGTTCTGGAACACGGGAGTTGAGTTTATGTTCGACCCCCGATTTTCAGGGCGTTACACCTTACCTAAAAATGGAGAGCTCAGCCCCTCAGACTTCACATAGGAAGTGAGTCGAGAGAGGAAAGAGTCGGAGAGAGAAGAAAGGGAGAAAACAGAGAGGGAGAGTAAACAGAGGAAGAGAAGAGAGGAAGAAGGAGAAGGTGGTGCGTGCGTGACCACCCAAGTTTGGGTCGGAACCAACCGTGGAAGGTAAGACATCTCTCTTCATTATTTTCTTCTTTAGGAGACTCTAAAATAAACTCATGCTAAAGCTCACACCTCACTACACATGTATAAAACACCGTCAGCAGAAAAATATGCACATAATGAAGGACGGACCCTGTTTTGAAGCAGGTAGAAACCTTCCTTCCACTCTTTTTGGAACTTTAAAATGAGCTCAAACCATAGCACCATCACACCTTGCTCACGCCCGGAGCAGCCTTCTAAAAACAGGCTCTGTTTGTGGCAGATAACCCAACCTGATAACAGTTGGTTCCCAGCATAAAGCCAGGCTAAAAATGTGACTGTAAGCAGTCGTGTATTCAGTAAAAACGATTGGAAATCAGCCAAATGGTAAGCCTGGAAATGAATAAGCTTGTAGACATGGCAGTAGTGGAAAGATAGCTGGAGACTGCAGCTTGGAACGACTGAGATTTCAGCCCACTTACAGCAGGGAAGAAGGCCCTTGGCTGGACCGTTGGCAGCAGAGGTGCTTAAACAGTTTTGGGCCTCACCAAAAATCTGTGGGCCCTGCACAAATGCAGGTGGGCCTCGCCCAAAGCAGATTGTTGCACTGACCTTGGACCCCACTAAAAGGCTGGTGGCCTGCACTGCTGGTGGGCCGCACCATGATCAAACGCCCACCAAGGGATGGTGTGCCCAGGACCGTCCATCGGATGACGTCCTGGACTGGGCTGCTCTACACGTTCAAAAAAATAAATAAATAAATAAAATAAAATAAAAAATGCATGCATAAGTACATATGATAAGAGTAAAAAATAAAGTGTGGTAGATCTGGTGGGTTGTGGTAGAGACCACTCACAAGTGATTTCATCCAGCCGTCCATTTGTTTTTTTTAGACGGTGGATTTCACTGACAACTAACGTCAACAGGATGGGATACCTCTCAACCGTCCAGTTGGACGTAGGCCCACTTACATGGGACCCACTTTGAGGTGTACTGGCCGTCCATCAATGGGCAGGTAGTGCTTGACGGCTACTATACAGTTTTAAAGAAAAATATATATGTATCATATTAAATACCACAAAGCTATATCTGGTGGGCCCCATGGGACCCACGTTTATGAATGTATATCTATGTGTAATGCATGTAATGTATATCCATGTGTAATGCATGTAACGTCAGATGCATGTATAGCCATATGTAATACCATATGTAATGCATGTATATCCATATGTAATACCAAAGATATAGGTGTTGGGGATAAAAACCGCATTCCGAGGGTTCGAACTAATGGCTCGGTTATCCGAGGCATATAGTGGTTCCGAGCCAAAGGTCACGAATCGAGGAGACGCGCCAAATTGAGCCGACACAAGCGACGAATGGGTTATTCGGATGTGTGTCATATAAGGTTCAGTTATCTCACCTCGTAAATCCGAGCCATCTAAATTGAGTCGGTTTCGGCCGGGTCGAGTATCCCTCGTCTCGGCCGGGTTGGTCCAGGTGGCCGGATTAGACGAAGGAAAGATGATTCGATATCTTTCCGAATATCTTGTAGGAGGATCTCCGATTCCCAGGATCTCGGGGATGGATAGAGACCAGAAACAAGATATCTTTGATCTCCGACATATCAGGAGGAGAATCCGGGCATGATAGGATCCTCTCAAACTTATATAGAGAGTCTCCATTCCAGTGAAAGGTACGAAAACATCACCATCTCTAACACGCCACCTCTATAATTCACTGAGACTGAC
>JAJHSJ010002319.1:0-44303 GCA_021015155.1 Magnolia officinalis | reverse complement strand
CAGTGTAGGTGGAAGAATTTTCAGAAGTAAAGAGGATCGAATCCTACCTGTTAAATGTCAGATGGACGGTGTGTTTTAAACTCAATGGGCCACACTCAAGCTAATTCAAAACCGTGCATATCTGAACGGTTTTCCGAGCCAAATCAAATGGACGGAGTGGATTATTGGAAACATATCGAAGTGGGCCCCACCATTGCCACAGCGAACCGCGTCCCTATTTAGGCGGCAGGCGACGACCGGCCGCTGGCCAGTTTTTGCGAACGGTGTTGTGGGCCCCACATGTAGTCTGTCCGGCCGATCCAATCTGTCATCTTGGAGAGGGCCGCGAGCACTACAAACTCATGCTGATATTCCACTCCCATATTACACACGTGCATGATACAGAGGCCACAAAAGGGCTGCCCTGCAACGTTCAAAACTGATCTCTTCGTGTTTTCTTCTCTAGGCCGCGTTAATGGGACGTTCAAAACTACCCATTCTTGACTGAAATTTCGTCCTGAATTCAATGGACGGGGTGATTTTCCAGAAAACACTTCGGTGGGGCCCACCGATCATGGCTGCGAAAATTTTCATTCCATATCCTGCTCAACACTCTGCCACTGATCCAGCTTTCCGCAACTATAAAAAGGAGTCTTGGATCTGGGAAAAGCATTCAGAAATTGGGATTCCAGATCCAGAGCAAGGGAGATCAAGAGGAAGGAAGAAAAAGAGATTGCTTGACGACATCTTCATCTTCTCATCAAAGGGATGCATCTCTCATCAATTGTATTTTTCTTTCTAGTTGAATCTCTTTTATATTCCATGGATTTCTAAATCTCTCAGCTAGGGCTGATGAAACCCCTAATTTGAACATCCATTGTTCTATGTTAATTTTACTTTAATTAGATTGATTTGTTCCTTCCCCTAGTGTGCTTAATTGTTTTAAAATTCTAACTTCTCCATCTATGAACTTTGATCAGAGTCTATGGATGGATGTGGTTTGGATGCTATTGTAGGTGCTTGTATTTGATCATGAATAGGTTCCTGTAGAGAAGAAACAAGGTGCTTTACTGAATGCATATTCCATATGCCCGATTTGGACATGGGATTGTCTTTTTCATGGCATTGCTTAAAGGAATTAGACAATCTGTATGCCCGATTAAGGACACAGATTGTGCTTTCTCTAGATAAGTTAGATCAATCTAAATTAAGGTGAATTAACAGACAAACAATGGTTAGGATAATTAGGGGTGGATTCGAAAGTCCTAGTGCTCTCTCTAATTGAATTTTCTTCCTTATTCTCAATTGTTTTTTTTTCCATAGATTTGTGTTAGTAAATTCTCCATTACTTATTGAATTAGTTACGAATCACAGATTTGAATTATGACGATCAGTCCTCGTGGGATTCGACCTCGATCTTACGTGTTTATTACTACATCACAACCCTATACTTGGGGAGTGAACAAGTTTTTGGCGCCGTTGCCGGGGATCATTTCGTTCCAGATTGAATTTAGGATTCTCTCTTATCATAATTCATAGCTTAGGATTTTACTACTTAGAGTTCTTTTTCTTTATTTTAGAAATTAACCTATTTCCTGTTTTGTAGGGTCCTGAGATAAACTTCTAATTTGGTAATCCCTTTCTAAATTCTTTACTTTTCTAATTTTTATTTTTTATTATTTTTAGAATTAGGTTTTTACTTTTTAAGAAATTTTCTAATTCTAGAATTTCTTTTGAATTTTTTTTTAATTTTTTTTAGATTTAGATTTTTCTCTTAAGTAACTTCCTATTTTCCAGTTTTAGAAATTTTTCTTTCCTTTTTGAAACTAACTCTTCTTCTTTTTTTTTTTTTTTTGAAACTTTCTTTTTTAGAAATTAACCATTGCTTAGGATTTTTTTATCATTAATTTAGGAACTGATTGTTTATGTTTTTGTTTTCAGGAATTGAGGGAGAAAGTTTACTAAGTGAAGGAGGAGCTTCTTAAATCTTCTGACATCAATCATCTCCTTTTCCGGGTTCTTTCTTCCCATTCTTACTTACTACATGTTTTAACTTGTTTTTTTTTTAATATCTAGTTTCTAGTTCTAGTTTTCTTTCTCTTAGGTTGTTACTTAGTTTATGCTAGGACGTAGATCTCTAGATATAGAACTAGCATCTTGTGATCCTGATATAGAAGAACATTCCATAGAAGATTGAGACATCCCAGTTGAAATGGCAGAAGAGAATGGAACTAAAACTCTTAGAGATTATTCAGCTCCTGTCCAATTCAAATGCGCCTTCATGCGTGTTGCCCACCACCACGGCAGCACACTTTGAACTCAAGACTGGGGTCATAAGTTGTTGCCTTCCTTTTATGGGTTAGACAAGGAGGACCCATATCATCATGTGAAAGAATTCCTAGACATTTGCTCCACCTTTAAATTCAAAACTTCTCAGACGATTCGATCCGCCTACGCCTGTTTCTTTTTTCTTTGAAGGATAAGGCGAAAGCATGGTTGATTCTCTAGAAGTTGGGTCTATCATTACATGGGACCAATTGTCTAGGAAGTTCTTAAACAAGTTCTTCCCTGTTCACAAACTAATGCTCTCCGTAGAGAAATCACTAATTTCACACAAAAAGAGGGAGAGCACTTTCATGAATGTTGGGAAGAGGAGCACTTTCATGAATGTTGGGAAAGATGGAAGGTGCTTCTTAAATGTCCACACCACGGTTTTGAGAAGTGCAACAAGTGCAATACTTTTATGACAGTCTGACACCCCAGAACGTCGCATGGTTGATGCCACCAGTGGAGGGTTCTTCATGACCAAAAGTGATACCGAAGCTGGAAATTCTTTGAAACCTTGTGTGAAAACTCCCAGCAATGGGGACTATTCAGATAGAGGTGAAAGAAGTTCCCAACCACAAAGAGAGGTGGCATATATGAGATAGGAGTCAACACCAGATCTCCATGCCAAGATTGATGGCCTGACAAGAAGGTTGATGCTCTGATGTTGCATAATGGACCTCCACAAAAAACTCAAGCCGAGGCTTGTGCCATATGTTTTAGTTCTACTCATCCTACACAATCTTGCCCATCTGGTACAGCATTTCCAGAATTCCTCTCTGAACAAGTTCATGCTTTGAACACCTTTCAGAAACCTGGGAATGATCCTTACTCGAAACACGTACACCCAGGGTGGGCTAGGCATCCAAATTTTTCTTGGGCAAAAAGACCGCAACAAGGAGGACCATCTGGAAATCCCCCTATGCAACCTCAGCAGTTTTCGCAATAACAACTGTCTGCACAATCAAAGAAACCATCTCTTGAGGATACACCCATCTTTTTATGCAGAGTTCTCTCCAATTCCAAAAAACACCCAACAAACCTTACTAGCCAACCAGCAAAGCTTACATGCAAATGCACAATCCATCACCAAGCTGGAAGTACAAATGGGTCAACTAGCTGCCACACTGAGTGAGAGAGAGAAGGGTAAGTTCCCTGGCCAACCTGTGGCTAATTCAAAGGACAATATGAGATTGGCTCTAATTCCAACCAAGGGCAATATCACGAGCAAGCCAAATCAATCACTACCCTTAGGTCAGGCAAAAAATTGACAACAAAATAGAGATACCTAGGGATGAATCAAATCAAGGGTGAAGCAGAGAGACACACCATGCATCCAAAGTCCAAAAACTCTCTGACTCTCCAAGAGCCACTGACGTGCCACCTTACTGCCCAAAGCACACCTTTCCTCAACGTCTGGCACCAATGAAGAAAAGAAACAATTTTGATGAAATCCTGGACGTGTTTAAAAAGTGCAAGTCAACATCCCATTGCTTGACGCTATCAAGCAAGTCCCTGCTTATGCTAAGTTACTTAAAGATTTATGCACTCAAAAGCGTAAGCAGAATGTTCATAAGAAAGTCTTCCTTGCAGAGCAGCTCAGCTCCATGATTCAACATACACACCCCTCCTAAATTTAAGGATCCAGGAGGCCTCTACCATCTCTTACGGCATAGGAGATCATAAAATCAGAAGGCATTACTTGATTTAGGGCGAGCGTCAATTTGTTACCATATTCGGTTTATGAGCAGCTAGGACTTGGTGAGTTGAAACCGACTAAAATAACATTACAAACTAGCTGATAGATCTGTCAAGGTGCCCCGGGGTGTTATTGAAGATGTGCTAATCTAGGTTGACAAATTTTATTTTCAGTGGATTTCATAATTATAGATACTCAGCCTGTTCAGAATCCTCATAGTCAGATCCCAGTCATTTTGGGTCGTCCATTTTTTAGCCACATCTAATGCTATTATAAATTGCAGGAATGGAGTTATGAAGTTGTCATTTGGTAACATGAATATTAAACTCAATGTTTTTTATGCAGGACAACAACCCGCGGATTTGGACGACATATTTGAAGTGGACATGATCGAGAGTCTAGTGCAGGACTCCTTCCGTAAATCTTTTGAAGATCCATTGAGACCTGCTTAGCACAACATGGCATGGATTTTGACATAGATAGTCCCATCCACGAAGTCAATGCAATGCTCGACTCTACTCCTATATTGGAGACTGAAAAATGGAGAGCGAAAGTGGAACCTCTTCATCCCTCTGAGACTCTTCCTGACAGCACAGTTTCTAACTCTGAGAAGGCAAAAGAGAACAGGTTGCTTAATGTTCTTCGAACATATAAAGCAGCAATTGAACGAAAGATAGCAGAAATATAAGGAGTGTGCCCCACTGTATGTAAGGATCATGCTGTGGAAATGTCACGAAAAATACAAAGGAAGCATGATCCTAACATGGAAGAAGTTGTTCGAGCAGAAGTCCTTAAATTGTTTGATGATAGTGTCAATTACCTCATTTCAGATAGCACAGCTTATGGGAACTCGCATCACTTGTCTGGGATTGGTTAACCACAGTGTTGAGGTAAGTTCTTTGGCGGACCCTGGTCTTAAAGATTAGTTCATTCATGGTCCGTTCTTGTCTGGCTGACGACGTTAAACTTAGCGCTCCTGGGAGGCAACCCAGCATTTCATTTGATTTCTTTTTCCTTGTTAGTTAGTTCAATGTTTGTGGGTATCATTACTGCAAACCCTCACGAGACTACAACTCGTCCACTAGGGGTAACCTAGGGGTTTAAAGGCTTGTTGCATACGCTAAATGCAATCGCGAGCACCTGCGAAAGTGGTATAGGTAGTTTTTTTTTTGTGATTTTATTTTATTTTACTGATTTCTCTCTTGTACTGACCTACTTTTACGTTGATATTTTTGGGAAAGTCTCTTGATTCTTCATCCAGATACTATCTTTCCCTAACTACTCTTCCCTTTTCTCATCTACACTCACGTGCTTATTTCTTTTACATTGAGGACATTTTTTAGGTTGGGGGTGGGGATTAGGTTACCTAATCAATATTTTCTTGGTCTTGAGCAAAATTGTGAAAATTTTTAAAATTTTTCTGGAATTTCTATTGAATTCAAAAGTGATTTGAAGGATAGTTGTGATTTTAAAATTACATGATTCAGAATGTGAGAAATTTATGACTCTTGGATTCGGTTGTCTGACAGATTTCACACTTAAGTTTGAATTGTTAATTCACGATTAGAAGTTGTAAACATTGATTGAGCCATGATTTCACATATCAGATCTCGTTTACACATTAAGTTTTCAGTTCGATATTAATTGATAACATGGTAATCACTAAGCATGAAAGGAACCAGCCTGAAAAACAAAATTTTTAGCATCAGTCTATAAAGAAGAATATAAAGAATAAGTCGCATAATCGTCATCATAGGTTTGCTCCCTGTAGATGAAGATTCGATTCCTCATAGTTGACATGAGAAAAGATTTAGGCGACAAGTTTTCACCATAGGTTTGCTCCCTATAGGTGCAGATTTGATTCTCCTCCTTGGCGTACTATTCATAAAGAAAAAAAAAAAATGGTAGAATGAAAGGTTAATCTGTAAGGCAAGTGTTGGTTCCAGTTCTGGGTGACATGAGCTCCGTTGTTATTACCAATGATATCATGAAATTGACAATTGAATCTCTTAATGGTGGAAAGCATGAGAGATGACACTATACACTCATGAACTCAATGTTTTAGAATTATTCTAATTCATGGTTTAATAGTTTGAACTTGTTTATGAAATTTACAGTGAACTTGATTCCAGGAGAAAATTCCACTCACCATGCATGAATGTCGTAGAATGATCACATCTCGACTATCTGTTCACAAGTCACTTGAATTTACAGGAATTGTCTTTTATTTCTGAAATTATTTTTTTTCGCATGTTTTGCTCGGGACTAGCAAAATGCTGGTTGGGTTGTGATCAGGGTCAAATATTGCAGATCGGACCCTAGTAATTGCATAAATTTACGTACATGATAAGGCTTAATGGGGTGTATTAATTGTGTTTTTATTACAGGATGAAATCAAGAGTGTGTATTGAAAAATGATGTTAAAAGCATGGATTTGACACTCCAAAATTACCAAAGCACAGGATGAACCTCAGAGGACCAATATTGAAGAATTTACATGTCAGGGACCCGAGGAAATCAAGCTGTTACACCAAAGGGGCCCGAAAAGGGTCCAGAATGCAAGATCACATGGTTCCCTCTATCTGATTGGCTCAAAACTTTATACATGGGATTAGGGACATAAATTAACCGTACATTTCAAATTTTCAGCCCTCGGATCACTATGGAAGTGCCCCAACGGACAAATCAGCCCACAAACCATCGATTCTGGGCCCACCTGATACTTGGATATGCTTCAACTTCGGGGTCAACCCTTGAATCAGAAAGATAATACGAATGGACGGTTGTAGATTTTCCACTGATAGCCCTATAGATCCCACCTTGTGACGAAGGTGTACACTGTGAAGATATTGCTGAGATGTACCAAGTCAACCAAGCCGGTCAGCGCACGCTGACCGACTCCTGCTCGATCACAACAGAGAGAAAGCTCTGTTACGCAACGGACGACCGACGTCCATCTTGACAATGACTGTGGGCAATTATCACGACTCAAAAAGAAGATCTGGACCGTCCATCATGTTTGAAGGGGCCCAATTATCACAATGTAGGTGGAAGAATTTCCAGAAGTAAAGAGGATCGAAATCCTACCTGTTAAACGTCAGATGGACGGTGTGTTTAAAACTCAATGGGCCACACTCAAGCTAATTCAAAACCGTGCATATCTGGACGGTTTTCCGAGCCAAATCAAATGGACGGAGTGGATTATTGGAAACATTATCGAAGTGGGCCCCACCATTGCCACAGCGAACCGCGTCCCTGTTTACGCGGCAGCGAACGACCGGCCGCTGGCCAGTTTTGCGAACGGTTGTGGGCCCCACACGTAGTCTGTCCGGCCGATCCAATCCGTTCATCTTGAAGAGGGCCGCGAGCACTACAAACCCATGCTGATATTCCACTCCCATGTGTACACACGTGCATGATACAGAGGCCACAAAAGGGTGGCCCTGTAGGTGATACGTTAAAACTGATCTCTTCGTGTTTCTTCTCTGGGCCGCGTTAATGGACGTTCAAAACCACCATTCTTGACTGAAATTTCGTCCTGAATCCAATGGATGTGGTGGATTTTCCGGAAAACACTTTGGTGGGGGCCCACCGATCATGGCTTGAAAATTTCCATTCCATATCCTGCTACAACTCTGCCACTGATCCAGCTTTCCAGCAACTATAAAAAGGAGTCTTGGATCTAGGAAAAGCATTTAGAAATTGGGATTCCAGATCCAGAGCAAGGGAGATCAAGAGGAAGGAAGAAAAAGAGATTGCTTGACGACATCTTCATCTTCTCATCAAAGGGATGCATCTCTCATCAATTGTATTTTTCTTCCAGTTGAATCTCTTTTATATTCCATGGATTTCTAAATCTCTCAGCTAGGGCTGAGATGAAACCCCTAATTTGAACATCCATTGTTCTATGTTAATTTTACTTTAATTAGATTTATTTGTTCCTTCCCCTAGTGTGCTTGATTGTTTTAAATTCTATACTTCTCCATCTATGAACTTTGATCAGAGTCTATGGATGGATGTGGTTTGGATGTTTATTGTAGGTGCTTATATCTGATTATGAATAGGTTCCTGTAGAGGAAGAAACAGGGTGCTTTACTGAACTGCATATTCCATATGCCCGATTTGGACATGGGATATGTTTTTCATGGCATTGCTTAAAGGAATTAGACAATCTGTATGCCTGATTAAGGACACAGATTGTGCTTTCTCTAGATAAGTTAGATCAATCTAAATTAAGGTGAATTAACAGACAAAACAATGGTTAGGATAATTAGGGGTGGATTCGAAAGTCCTAGTGCTCTCTCTGATTGAATTTTCTTCCTTATTCTCAATTGTTTTTTTTCCATAGATTTGTGTTAGTAAATTGCTCCATTACTTGTTGAATTAGTTAAGGAGAATCACAGATTTGAATTGTGACGATCAGTCCTCGTGGGATTCGACCTCGATTTTACCGAGTTTATTACTACATCACAACCCTATACTTGGGGAGTGAACAATCCGACTCGCCGTAATTGCTCTTCAGACCTCTAATGGGAATATAATCGCTCCTACGACCTCCAATCGATCAGAAATCACTTCAGATAATATGCCAAAATTGTGAATCTGCGACGGAACATGTCCGTCGCAAAAACAATTTAACGACGGTTTTGGTCCGTCGATATATGCCACGCATCAAAAATTAAACAACGTATGTGAACCGTCGAAAGTTTGCAATGGATCTGCTATGGATTAAGATCCGTCACAAATTTACGACGGATCCTATCCGTCATAAAAATATAAAATACGTGAGATTGCTCATGTAAAGGCTAAAAGGACTCCGAGGATCAGGCCAACCAAGGACCTACTTCTGGAATGTGAAAGCTCGTGTCTATAAATCTATCCGTAATCGCTACTGAGGCCCTTAATCACTCCTGTGACTATAATCGCTCCATTGACTTCTAAACAATCCGTAATCGCTCTTGAGACCTCCTGGGACCCACAATAAATCTAAGGAACTCCGACGCGCCCATAATTGCTCTTTAGACCTTTAATGGGAATATAATAGCTCCTATGACCTCAAATCGATCAGAAATCATTTTAGACAATATGCAAAAATTGTGAATTTGCGATGGAACATATCTGTCACAAAATCAATTTATCAACGGTTTTGGTCCATCGATATTTGCCACGCAGAAAAAATCAAACAACGTATGTGAACCATTGAAAGTTTGCAATGGATCTGCAACGGATTAAGATCCGTCACAAATTTACAACGGATCCTATCCATCATAAAAATACAAAATACGTGAGATTGATCATGTAAAGGCTAAAAGGACTCTGAGGATCAGGCCAACCAAGGACCTCCTACTTCTGGAATGTGAAAGCTCTTGTGTCTATAAATCGGTCCATAATCGCTATTGAGGCCCTTAATCGCTCCCATGACTGTAATCGCTTCATTGACTTCTAAACAATCCGTAATCGCTCTTGAGACCTCCTGGGACCCACAATAAATATAAGGAACTTCGACGCGCCCATAATTGCTCTTTAAACCTTTATTGGGAATATAATAGCTCCTATGACCTTAAATCGATCAGAAATCGTTTCAGACTATGCAAAAATTGTGAATTTGTGACAGAACATGTCCGTCGCAAAATCAATTTATCGACGGTTTTAGTCCATCGATATTTGCCATGCTGTAAAAATCAAACAACGTATGTGAACCGTCGAAAGTTTACGATGGATTTGTGACGGATTAAGATTCGTCACAAATTTACGATGGAATATATCCATCATAAAAATAAAAAAAATACGTGAGATTGATCATGTAAAGGCTAGAAAGATTCCTAGGATCCGGCCAACCAAGGACCTCCTACTTCTGAAATGTGAAAGCTTGTGTCTATAACTTGGTCTGTAATCGCTACTGAGGCCCTTAATCGCTCCCGTGACTGTAATCGCTCCATTGACTTCCAAACAATCCGTAATCGCTCTTGAGACATCCTAGAACCCACAATCAATCTAAGGAACTCCGACGCACCTGTATTTGTTCTTTAGACCTTTAATGGGAATATAATTGCTTCTATGACCACCAATCGATTAGAAATCGCTTCATACAATATGTCAATATTGTGTATTTGTGATAGAACATGTCCGTCACAAAATCAAATTAACGACGGTTTTGGTCCATCGATATTTGCCACGCACCAAAAATCAAACGAAGGATGTGAACCATCGAAAGTTTGCAATGGATCTGCGACGGACAAAGTTCCGTCACAAATTTAAGACGAATCCAATCCATCATTAAAAAAATAATAATACATGAGATTGATCATGTAAAGGTTAGGACTCCGAGGATCAGGCCAACCAAGAACCTCCCACTTCTGAAACATAAACACTCTTATGACTATAATTCGGTCCATAATCGCTCCTTATGGCCTTAATCACTCCCGTGACCGTAATCGCTCCATTGACTTTTAGTCAATCTGCAATTGCTCTTGAGACCTCCTAGGACCCCAATCAATGTAAGGAACTCCAACGCACCCGTAATTGCTCTTTGGACCTCTAATGGGAATATAATCGCTCTTATGACCTCCAATCGATCAGAAATCGCTTCAGACAATATGCCAAATTTGTGAATTTGTGACGTAACATGTCCGTCGCAAAATCAAATTAATGACGGTTTTGGTCCGTCGATATTTTCCACGGTGTAAAAATCAAACGACGGATGTGAAGCATCGAAAGTTTACGATGGATCTGCGACGGATTCAGATCCGTCACAAATTTACGACGAATCTTATATATCATAAAAATAAAAAAATTCATGAGATTGATCATGTAATGGCTCGAAGGACTTCAAGGATCAGGCCAACCAAGGAGCTACTTCTGGAATGTAAACACTCTTGTGACTATAAATCAGTCCGTAATCGCTCCTGCGGCCTTTAATCGTTCCCATGACTGTAATCGCTCCATTGACTTCTAATCAATCGGTAATCGCTCTTGAGACCTCCTGGGACCCATAATCAATCTAAGGAACTCCGACGCACCCGTAATTGCACTTCGGACTTCTAATCGGATATAATCGCTCCTATGATCTCCAATCGATCAGAAATTGCTTCATACAATATGCCAAAATTGTGAATGTACCACGGAACATGTCCGTCGTAAAATTAAATTAACGACGGTTTTGGTCCGTCGATATTTGTCACATAGCAAAAATCAAACAATGGATGTGAATCGTCGAAATTTTGCGATGGATCATTGATGGATTCAAATCCGTCCCAAATTTACGATGGATCCTATCTGCCATAAAAATAAAAAATACGTGAGACTAATCATGTAAAGGCTAGGACTCCGAGGATCAGGCCAACCAAGGACCTCCTACTTCTGTAACGTAAACGCTCTTGTGACTATAAACAGTCTGTAATCGCACTTGAGGCCCTTAATCGCTCCCGTGACCGTAATCGCCCCATTGACTTCTAATCAATCCATAATAGCTCTTGAGACTTCCAGGGACCTATAATAAATCTATGGAACTCTGACGTGCTAGTAATTGCTCTTTGGACCTCTTATGGGAATATAAACACCCCTACGACCTCCAATCAATCAGAAATCACTTCGGGTAATATCCCAAAATTGTAAATTTGCGACGGAACATTTTCGTCGCAAAATCAAATTAACTACGATTTTGGTCCATCGATATTTGTCATGCAGCAAAAATCAAACAACGGATGTGAACCGTCGAAAGTTTGCGATGGATTTGCGACAAATTCGAATCAGTCACAAATTTACAATGGATCCTATACATCATAAAAATAAAAAAATATGTGAGATGATCATGTAAAGGCTAGGAATCCGAGGATCAGGCTAACCAAGGACCTCTTACTTCTAGAATGTAAAAGCTCTCTTGTGACTATAAATAGGTCCGTAATCACTCCTGAGGCCATTAATCGCTCCCGTGACCATAATCGCCTCATTGACTTCTAATCAATCCATAATCGCTCTTGAGACCTCCTGCGACCTATAATCAATCTGAGGAACTCCGCCGTGCCCGTATTGCTCTTTAGACCTCTAATGGGAATATAATCTCTCCTACGACCTCCAATCAATAAGAAATTGCTTCAGACAATAAGCCAAAATTCTGAATTTGCGACGGAACATGTCTATCGGAAAATCAAATTAACGATGGTTTTGGTTCGTCAATATTTGCCACGCAGCAAAAATCAAATGACGCTATGAACCGTAATCGCTCTTGAGACCTACTGGGACGAATAATCAATCTAAGGAACTCGACACGTCGTAATTACTCTTCGGAGCTCTAATGGGAATATAATCGCTCATACGACCTCCAATCGATCAAAAATCGTTACAGACAATATGTAAAAATTGTGAATTTGCGACGTAACATGTCCGTCGCAAAATCAATTTATTGACGGTTTTGGTTCGTCAATATTTGTCACGCAGTAAAAATCAAACAACGTATGTGAATCGTTGAAAGTTTGTGATGGATCTACGAAGGATTAAGATCCATCACAAATTTACGACGGATTCTATCCATCATGAAAATAAAAATATACGTGAGATTGATCATGTACAGGCTAGAAGGACTTCGAGGATTCGGCCAACCAAGGACCTCCTACTTCTAGAATGTGAAAGCTCTTGTGTCTATAAATCGATCCGTAATCACTACTGAGGCCCTTAATCGCTCCCGTGACTGTAATCGCTCCATTGACTTCTAAACAATCCGTAATCGCTCTTGAGGCCTCCTATGACCCTCAATCAATCTAAGGAACTCCGATGCACCTGTAATTGCTCTTTAGACCACTAATTTGAATATAATCGCTCCTACGACCTCCAATCGATCAGAAAACGCTTCATACAATATGCCAAAATTGTGATTTTGTAACGGAACATGTCCGTCGCAAAATCAAATTAACGACAGTTTTGGTCCATCGATATTTGCCACGCACCAAAAATCAAACGACAGATGTGAACCATCGAATGTTTGTGATGGATTTGCGATGGACTAAGATCCGTCACAAATTTACAACGGATCCTATCCATTATAAAAATAAAAAATACGTGAGATTGATCATGTAATGGTTAAGACTCCGAGGATCAGGCCAACCAAGGACCTCCCACTTCTAGAACGTAAACGCTCTTATGAATATAAATCGGTCCATAATCGCACCTTAGGCTCTTAATCGCTCCCGTGACCGTAATTGCTCCATTGACTTTTAATCAATTTGTAATCGCTCTTGAGACCTCCTAGGACCCACAATCAATCTAAGGAACTCCAACGCACCCATAATTGATCTTTGAACCTCTAATGGGAATATAATCACTCTTACGACCTCCAATCGATCAAAAATTACTTTAAACAATATGCGAAAATTGTGAATTTGCGACGGAACACGTCCGTCGCAAAATCAAATTAACGACGGTTTTGGTCCATCGATGTTTGCCATGGTGCAAAAATCAAACGACGGATGTGAAGAGTTGAAAGTTTACGATGGATCTACAACAAATTTAGATCTGTTACAAATTTACGATGGATCTTATCTGTCATAAAAATTAAAAAATTCGTGAGATTGATCATGTAAAGGCTCGAAAGACTCCAAGGATCAGGCCAACCAAAGACCACCTACTTCTGGAACGTAAACGCTCTTATGACTATAAATCGGTACGCAATCACTCCTTAGGCCCTTAATCGCTCCCGTGATTGTAATCGCTCCATTGACTTCTAATCAATCCGTAATCGCTTCTAAGGCCCTTAATCTCTCCCATGACCGTAATCATCCCATTGACTTCTAATCAATCCATAATCGCTCATGAGAACTCTTAGGACCTATAATAAATCTAAGGAACTCCAACGTGCCCGTAATTGCTCTTTAGACCTCTAATGGGAATATAATCGCTCTTACGACCTCCAATAGATCAAAAATCACTTCAGACAATATCCTAAAATTGTAAATTTGCGAAGGAACATGTCTGTCGCAAAATCAAATTAACTACGATTTTGGTCCGTCAATCTTTGCCACGTAGCAAAAATCAAATGACGGATGTGAACCGTCGAAATTTTGTGATGGATTTGTAACAGATTCAGATCCGTCACAAATTTACGATGGATCCTATCTGTAATAAAAAATAAAAAACATGTGAGATTGATCATGTAAAGGCTAGAACTAAGGATCAGGCTAACTAAGGACCTCCGACTTCTGGAACGTAAACACTCTAATGACTATAAATCGGTTTGTAATCACTCCTGAGGCCCTTAATCGCTCCCGTGACCATAAATGCTCCTTTGACTTCTAATCAATCCATAATCGCTCTTGAGACCTCCTGGGACCGATAATCAATTTAAGGAACTCCGACGCACCTGTAATTGTTCTTTGGACCTTTAATGGGAATATAATTGCTCCTACGACCTCCAATCGATAAGAAATCGCTTCTGACAATATGCCAACATTGTGAATTTGCGACAGAACATGTCGGTCGCAAAATCAAATTAACGACGGTTTTGATCCGTAGATATTTTCCACGTAGCAAAAATCAAATGACGGATTGTGAACCGTCGAAAGTTTGAGATGGATCTGCGACGGATTCGGATCAGTCACAAATTTACAATGGATCCTATCCATCATAAAAATAAAAAATACGTGATCTTGATCATGTAAAGGCTAAAAGGACTCCGAGGATCAGGCCAACCATGGACCTCCCACTTCTGGAACGTAAACGCTCTTGCGACTATAAATCGGTCCGTAATTGCTCCTGAGGCCCTTAATCGCTCCCGTGACCGTAATCGCTTCATTGACTTCTAATCAATCCGTAATCACTCTTGAGACATCCTGGGACCCATAATCATTCTAAGGAACTCCGACGCACTCGTAATTGTTCTTCGGACCTCTAATGGGAATATAATCGCTCCTACAACCTCCGATCGATCAGAAATCGCTTCAGACAATATGCCAAAATTGTGAATTGGTGACGGAACATGTCCGTTGTGTAAATTAAATTAACGACGGTTTTGGTCCGTCGATATTTGCCACGATGCAAAAATCAAACGATGGATGTGGAAGCGTCGAA
Organism: Magnolia officinalis; assembly: GCA_021015155.1. Taxonomy (NCBI): domain Eukaryota; kingdom Viridiplantae; phylum Streptophyta; class Magnoliopsida; order Magnoliales; family Magnoliaceae; genus Magnolia; species Magnolia officinalis. The sequence goes on along the minus strand of JAJHSJ010002319.1, from coordinate 29,242 downwards.
AGTTTTCGATGGATCTGCGACGGATTCAGATCCGTCCCAAATTTATGACGGATCCTATCCGCCATAAAAAATAAAAAAAAATACGTGAGATTCATGTAAAGGTTAGAAGGACTCTAAGGATCGGGCCAACCGAGGACCTATTCTGGAACGTAAATGCTCTTGTGACTATAAATCGGTCCGTTATCGCTCCTGAGGCCCTTAATCGCTCCGTGACTGTAATTGCTCCATTGACTTACTAATCAATCTGTAATCGATCTTGAGACCTCCTGGGACCCACAATTAATCTAAGGAACTCCAACACACTCGTAATTATTCTTCGCAGCTCTAATGGGAATATAATCTCTCTTACGACCTCCAATTGATTAGAAATCGCTTCAAACAATATGCTAAAATTGTGAATTGGCGACAGAACATGTCCGTCGTAAAATTAAACTAACGATGGTTTTGGTCTGTCGATATTTGCCACGGTGCAAAAATCAAACGACAGAGGTGAAGGTTCGAAAGTTTCCGATGGATCTGCAACGGATTCAGATCCGTCCCAAATTTACGATGGATCCTATCCGCCATATTATATTATATATATATATATATATATATATAATATATATAAAACGTGAGATTAATCATGTAGAAGGACTCTAAGGATCGGGCCAACCGAGGACCTCCTACTTCTGGAACGTAAATGCTCTTGTGACTATAAATTGGTCCGTTATCGCTCCTGAGGCCCTTAATCGCTCCCGTGACTGTAATTGCTCCATTGACTTACTAATCAATCTGTAATCGCTCTTGAGACCTCCTGGGACCCATAATCAATCTAAGGAACTCCGACGCACTCGTAATTGTTCTTCGCAGCTCTAATGGGAATATAATCTCTCCTACGACCTCCAATCGATTAGAAATCGCTTCAAACAATATGCCAAAATTGTGAATTGGTGACAGAACATGTTCGTCGTAAAATTAAATTAACGATGGTTTTGGTCTGTCGATATTTGCCACGGTGCAAAAATTAAACGACGGAGGTGAAGCGTCAAAAGTTTCCGATGGATCTGCGACGGATTCAGATCCGTCCGAAATTTACGATGGATCCTATCCGCCATAAATTAAAAAAAAAAAAAAAACGTGAGATTAATCATGTAAAGGCTAGAAGGACTCCGAGGATTAGGCAAACCAAGGAGGACATCCTACTTCTGGAACGTAAACGATCTTGTAACTATAAATCGGTCTGTAATCGCTCCTAAGGCCCTTAATCGCTCCCTTAACCGTAATCGCCCCATTGACTTCTAATCAATCCATAATCACTCTTGAGACCTAGGACCTATAATAAATCCAAGGAATTCCGACGTGCCCGTAATTGCTCTTTGGACCTCTAATCGGAATATAATCGCCCCTACGACCTTTAAATCGATCAGAAATTGTTCACTCCCCAAGTATAGGGTTGTGATGTAGTAATAAAACTCGGTAAGACCGAGGTCGAATCCACAGGACTGGTCGTCACAATTCAAATTCACGATTCTCCTTAACTAATTCAACCAATAAAGGATCAAATTGCTAAAACAAATCTATGGAAAATAACTATTGAGAATAAGGAAGAAAATTCAATCAAAGGAAGCAGTAGGACTTTCGAATCCACCCCTAATTATCCTAACCTTTGTTTTGTCTGTTAATTCACCTTAAATTAGATTGATCAACTTATCTAGAGAAAGCACAATCTGTGTCCTTAATCGGGCATACAGATTGTCTAATTCCTTCAAGCAATGCCATGAATAACATATCCCATGTCCAAATCGGGCATATGGAATATGCAGTTCAGTAAAGCACCCTGTTTCTTCCTCTACAGGAACCTGTTCATGATCAGAAACAAGCACCCAAAATAAGCATCCAGACCACATCCATCCATAGACTCAAAAGTTCATAAATGGAGAAGTATAGAATTTAAAACAATCAAGCACACTAAGGAAAGAAACAAATCAATTTAATTAAAGTAAATTAACATAGAACAAAAGGGTATTCAAATTAGGGGTTTCATCTCAGCCCTAGCTGAGAGATTAGTTACCCATAAAATCCATTAAACAGATGGATTAAATAGAAAATAAAAATTCATAAAAGAAGTCTCAAACCAATTTCTCTCTTCTTTCTTCTCTTTCCTCTCTTTCTTCTCTCCCTTGCTGTAGATCTGGAGCTCCTCCCTGGTTCTCAAAGAATTTCCATGTATAAAAACTCCCCTTTTATAGCTGCTGGATGGCTGGAATCGGTGGCAGAGTCGTAGAAGGACTCGGAGTACAAATTTTCGCAGCCGTGATCGGTGGGCCCCACAGAGGCATTTTCTGGAAAATCCACCCCTTCCATTGGATTCAAAACGAAATTTTAGTCAGGAATGGGTGGTTTTGAATGTCCATTAACGCGGCCCAGAGAAGAAAATACAAAAAGATCAGTTTTGAACGTCACCGGGTAGCCCTTTTGTGGCCTCTGTATCACGCACGTGTGTACGCATGGGAGTGAACTATCAGCATGATTTTGTAGTATTCATGGCGCTCTACAAGATGGACGGATCGGATCGTCCAGATAGGCAACGTGTGGGGCCCACAGCCTTTCGCAAAAACGGCCAGCGCCATTCGCCACTGACGCGGAAACAGGGACGCGGTTGGCGTCCGCTGCGAAGATGGTGGGGTCCACTGTGATGTGATGTTGAGAAATCCACTCCGTCCATTTGATTTGGCTCGGAAAAATACTCAGACTTGATCGGTTTTGGAGCGAAATTGTGATAGCCCATGGTTTTCTCACCCGACCGTTCGTCTGGTGTTTGAACCGTTGAAATCGAATACATGCCTCTTTTCGGAAATTCCGACACCTAGGCCATGATAATAGCCTTCATTTAGTGCTGATAGACGGTCCGGATCGGCAGTTTGAAGGACGGTGTGGACCCACAATCGAAACCCATCGTCGGACAGCGTTAACGCTGTTTCCGCATTCGCGGTTTCAAATTTTTGAGGGAAAGAAGTCGGTCAGCGCACGCGCTGACCGACTCAGCCGTCCGGTGCACGGGCGACCTTGGAAGTGCATGGTGCACATGCACCACACATGGGACTCACTATGATGTTTATGAGAAATCTGCACCGTCCATCCTCTTTCCCGTTTGAATTAAACCATTGGGACAAAATGTCACGCCCCAAATCCGAAAATCGGATTCACTGGAATCCCGATCGCCGAATCCGGTGCCGACAGCCTCCGTAGTACCCCATTCTCGGCTCCTAGCGTCCATACGCCAGATTCCGATCCTGGGATCCTACAAGGAGGATTTTTTTTTTTTTTTTCTTCAGTGTACATTTAACTCATAATAAGCATAACCACAAGATTACCCAATTCACAAAGGCAACATCATCATCACATATCCACTAATATAATCGTTTGAGTACAATGCTGAAAGGAAAATACATAAATCGAAAATCAAGCTCCAGAAGACCGCTGCACGCTCCAAGATCGTCACTGCTGCAACCTAACGTCACCTACACGCATCTATCGTGCATAAGCTTATAGAAAGCTTAATGGGTGGTGAAAGTGTGTGCACAAGGTAAGTGCCAAGAATGCAATACAATGCCATAAATCATATAACATTGGTAATACAGGCAACATCATGAATCATACGATATCAGAGTAAGCGGAAATACTAGCAATCTATAGGTCCATGAATGCTATCAGCCGTACCAAAGCTATGCGATGCAAAAATATAATAACCAATATACTGAGGAAGCAAGATAGATCAGCTATGCAATGCGAAGACAGTAAGCCAACTACTATATGTTGAGGATGCAAGGCAATATGCAAATCATGCTAAGTTCGTCTAAGCTATATAAGTACAAGAACATAACAACCCAAAATGTCATATGCCTGCGGATGTAATGCAATATGCGATGCGAATGAAATGACCATGCTGGAGTGTGAAGTCGGGATGATAGTACGTAGTATCGCAGGCTACGGGGTCCACCACAAGGGACTTCTATCCAAACTAGTCCCATACCTGAATTTGGATAGTCAGACTCAACGTGGTAAACTCCTGATCTCAGGTTAGTCGCGCGCCCAACCGAAATCCTTGCCATAACGAAGGTACACAACAATTAGTTGCGCACCACCAGCCCGAGTGGATAGTGAATGAATGGATGAATGAGCATGCAACTCCTACTCAATAAGTCCACATATCAGTACGGTTCCTCTCTGGGAAATCACCGGGGTCTATTACACTCCAAACCAGATTGCCGCCCCATCGCGCGCAACAAGGTGGGTGGAAGAGACCTCACTATCCGCCTGCCAATATCGGGCCCGGCTCGTCGATAGCGGACCCATTCCTCGAGCTGGTCAGACTCAGCCTAGCATTGCCCCCTCCTCTCGGGCAGGTAAGGCCGTACCCCCTTCCAACCGACCACGACACAGTGGGAGACGCGGCCTAACGGTATATGGCCCTCATGCGCTCATGCATCCACTCGGTCTAGACGTTGGAGCAACCTCTGGAACCAAGAGGGTTTAGGGACTTTCACCCAGGGATATCTATAGCACCCCATGTAGAACAGATTTCCGGTGTCCCATCTGGCCATCCACAAACTACCTGTGGAGGCTACGACCCTGATGATGCTAGGGCGTATAGTAATCACAGCACACAATGCAAGATGCATGAGTCATACAATCCAGTCATGCATCAATCCTGCGCATACCGTGCGCTCATGTGAGATAACCTCCGCCTATCAGGGAGTCTCATAACAACACACTCAATAATATATGCAATGATCAACCACATCTCATAATAAACATGCAGATGATGCGTATGGGCATGTATCATGATGCTATGCTATCACATACTCCTAATCAGTATCAATAACCGGCATCAGCAATCGGCCTCGACAATGTGGACATCTAACCAACATTGTCCCAAGGAATGGCCTACATAGAGCCAAACATATAGTGGGCCCACGGCTTCACACAAAGGCCTAATATACAATATAGTGGGCCTTACCCGAGGGTCACATATACACAATAGGTGGGCCCTGCTCATGGGCCTTAAATACCTGACATGTGGACCTTACACATGGGTCTCGAATACATCAAATGGGTCATGCGTCATGGGCCTAATACATATCACAATGGGCCTTGCCCATAGGCCACGAATACATCACAGTGGGCCCCAACTACGGGTCGCATATACATTATATAGGTCTCGACAATCGGCCTCGGCTTCGAAATCGGCAAATCGGTCACGTCAGTCGGAATCGGCAATCGGCCACGACAATCAAAATCGATCAATAATCAGAATCGAAATTCGATCACGTTAATCGGAAATCGGTAATCGGTCGTGATAATCAGCCTCGATCGCTAATCGGCAATCGGCCACGACAATCGGGATCGATCGATAATCAGAATCAGCAAATCGGTCACAACAATCGCACCGATCGATAGTCGGAATCGGCAATTCGGTCACATCAATCGGCCAAGGCAATCAGAATTGATCGATAATCGGAATCGGCAAATCGGTTACATCAATCGGAATCGGCAATCGGTCAGGATAATCAGAATTTGCAAATCGGTCACGACAATCGCACCGATCGATAGTCAGAATCGGTAAATCGGTCACGGCAATCGAAATCGGCAATCGGTTAAGATAATCAGAATTTGCAAATCGGTCACGACAATCGCACCGATCGATAGTCAGAATCGGTAAATCGGTCACGTCAATCGAAATCAGCAATCGGTTAAGATAATCAGAATTTGCAAATCGGTCACGTTAATCGAAATCGGTAATCGGCCACGAATATCGGGATCGACCTCGATAATCGGCCGAACGAGGACTAAGGGAATGTCACAATGTGGTCATTAAACCATCATTGCCCATCAATGTGGACATTAAACCAACATTGCTCCCAAGGAGTGGCCCACAAACATATAATGAGCTCGTGGCCTCACATAAGGGCCATATACACATCAAGTGGGCCACATCGCATGGGCCTCGAATACATCATAATGGGCCTCGCTCATGGGCCTCGAATACATCACATTGGGCCTCGCCCACGTGCCTCATATAAATCAAATGGGCCGAATCAAATGGGTCAATCAAATGGGCCGAATCAAATGGGGCGAATCAAATGGGGAGAATCAAATGGGCCTCAAACACATCAAGTGGGCCGCATGACATGAACAGCTCGAATCAAACATGTACACCACGTGGGGGCCACACGAATGGACGGTGTGAATGTATATAACATATATATTACGGTGGGTCCAACGTCCCGATGGACGGTGGGAGCTTGGATTACATCTAAAAATCATTTCAATAGTGGCAGGTGCAACATGTGTACCACTGTACACTATCATAGGGGTACATGGCTCACTAATGTGATCAACACTGTCCAAACATTGCCCAGCACCGTCCAGTTCGATCTGGAGGGTGTGGATGAAATAAATACATCATGGTGGTCCCACGCTGGCAAAATAGATGGACGGCTTGGAGAAATACATGCATCACGGTGGACCCTTGAGATGGCCGACACGGAATGAAGCACATGCATCAGGGTAGGATCCACGTCCCCTGGACTGGACAGAGTGGGCAAAATATTTACATCAGAGGGCTCCACCGTCCATTGTTGGACGATGGACAGCGCGAATAAAACATATACATCATGTGTGGGCTTCACCCATAAAAATGGATGGACGGCACGACTTACATCACGGTGGGCTCCACCTGTAAAATGGATGGATGGCATGGCTGTCATGCTTGCCGCACCGTTCGGCAACTGGGCGGTGCAGATATAACCATATATCATGGTGCGGCCTACGTAGTGGCCCACCAAAATAATCTTATATTATAATATATATTATATAAGATAATATAATATATTATAATTTTACAGTGGCAGCCATAAAACATGATAAAGGTGGGTCCCACGTAGCAGTGGCCCACCACAACATCCCTCTCTCATAATACATATATATTCATATATATAATATAATATGATATAATATACTATGATATGATAATATATATTATAAAATATTATAATCATAATCAAATACCCACCTCTGGACGGTGGGATACAGAATACTTTCATCAAGGTGGGTCCCACGTAGGGCCCACCATATAGCATTATATGTATATATATATATAGTAAATATATATTATAATATATATACTTATATATATATATATATTAAAAAAATATATACATGCATCAAGACTCCAGCGCCCATGCCTGACAGAGCTAACTGACGTGAAGTACAGCAGCTATGAAGCTGCACGGTACACCAGTCATTCAACCTCCACGGTAAGTGGGTCCCACGTGGGGCCCACCATAACGTTCATTTTCCATCTCATCTGTTTATAAGCTTACATAGACCTAAATAAAGAGGAAAAACGAATTTCATTTCGATCCAAAACTTCTGTGACTCAAAAAAAAATGATTTCAATGGTAGACGTTCAACACTACTGTTTCCTGCCGTGTGGGCCACCTGAGTTCTGTATGCGGCTGATATTTGGGGAATTCTCATATATGGACGAGACTCATCAAATGCACGGTGTGGATGTTAAGACACATCACGGTGGGGCCCACGTATGGGACCCCTGGGTCCCGCCCGTCCGTTGCACGCGCAGCAGCGTCCTGCGCTGCACGGCCTCTGACGGTCAGCAGCAGCAGGCGCTGCTGTATATAATTTTTTTTTTAAAAAAAAATATTGATTTCCTGAGGTTTTTCTATGATAGGGCCCGCATCAGACAGATCCACACCACCCATTGCATTCCATGGTCCGAGATGGATCAAACAAGCCAAAATTTAACGTGTTTCGGTGTGTAGAAACATTAAAGTGAGTTTTAACGGTAAAAACTACATGTTTTTATGCTATGGCCCGCCAGAAAATCGGATTAGCTCCATTTCTCGGCTCAACGCCTAAAATGAGCTGAATAATGGAATGGATGGCGTGGATTGGACCCATACATCAAAGTGTGGCCTACATGAGCGGCCCACCTAAGAATTTGGAATAAACCAATATTTCTGTTTATACAAAACACGCGCAGGCGCTGCAGTGCACCCCACTGTCTGTACACGCTTCACAAAATCACGTCCAGCGTCCAGGGACGCTGGACGGACGGTGTGGATCCTATTTCATCAAGGTATGTCCCACGTGGCACTATGTACTTGACATTAGGGTGGGTCCACACGTGTGGGACCCACCAGCCTTGGATAAAATGGGTATTTGTGTATGTCCTCCAATTAGGCCCGCCTGAACGGACAGCTAGGTGGGTCCACTAGGTGGACGGCATGGGCGTAACACATATATCATAGGTGGGCCACTCATCATCACCAAGAAAAAATGAAAGAGAGAGAGAGAGAGAGAGAGAGAAGCACCCACCGATCGGCCTTCTTTCTTCCGCCAATGCATGTTAGAGCTTTAAAGGTACGATTTCAACGGTTGGGATCGATTTTGGAGGGTGGGATTGGGTGGTAGGGAGGTAGGCCACACATAACATCCCCTCTCCCATGGAAAATGCTTGGACGTGGGTTGCTCTCATGGAGCTTAGGAGAGAATGAAAGGGAGAGAGAGATGAGAGAGAGGTGATGTGAGTGATGGAGTGATGGGGAGAGAGATGGGTGAGGTGATGGGAAAGTTGACTTTAGGTATGGGGGTTGTACTTGGGGATGGGTGAGTGATGTGTGAGTGATTGATGGGATTGATGGGATTGATGGGTTGATTCTCTTGGGTTCTGTAACGCGCGGCGTTTTTCCTCGAACTGAACACGGGCCTACATCTCCTGGCCAGAGTATCGGATCGGCGCGCGAGACGCGGCATCGGAACCGCGGCGACGGCGCGGTCGCATTGGTACTAGTCTTAGGTTGAGTCGACTCGGGTTGACGGCGTGTGAATCAGGGTCGCGCGCAACGCCGGTTAAGGGTCGAAGGTTACCGAAATTCGACCGGGAAGACCGCGAAAGCCTATGGAACGGTACGGTCTAGGATACGGGTCTTACACAAAACTTGAGGCAGTTCCAGATATCAGGTGGTCCCCACTTATTGATTTAAGGGGCTGATCTAGTCGTTGGAACACTTCCTGAGATCTTCAAGGGCTGGCTGAAATAATCACGTTTGTTTTATGGCCCCCATCACATGTATGAAGTTTCGAACCGATCGGATGGCGGGAACCATGTGATCTTCCATTCTAGACCCCTTTCGGGCCTCTTCAACGTGCTTTCCTCAGATCCCAGGCGTGTAAAATCTTCATTATTGGTTTTCTAGGGTCCATCTCTGCTCTGGTGACTTCAGAACATCAAATCTATGCCTTTAACATCAATTTCCAATTAACGCTCCTGATTTCATCCTGTAATAAAAATATAATTAAAATCCGATGTTAGGCCGTATCATGTACATTAAATAGGGCAATAATCGGGGTCTGAGATGCAATATTTGACCCTGATCAGAAATCACTTCAGATAATATCCCAGAATTGTAAATTTGCGATGGAACATGTTCGTCACAAAATCAAATTAACTACGATTTTGTTTGCCGATATTTGCCACGCAGCAAAAATTGAACTGTCGAAATTTTACGATGGATCCTCTCCGTTATAAAAATAAAAAAATATATATGTGAGATTGATGATGTAAAGGCTAGGACTCTGAGGATCAGGCCAACCAAGGAGCTCCCACTTTTAGAACGTAAATGCTCTTGTGACTATAAATCGATCCGTAATCGCTCCTAAGACCCTTAATCGCTCCCGTGACCGTAATCGCTCCATTGACTTCAAATCAACCGTAATCACTCTTGAGACCTCCTGGGACCGATAATCAATCTAAGGAACTCCAACGCGCCCGTAATTGTTCTTTGGACCTCTAATGGGAATATAATCGCTCCTACGACCTCCAATCGATCAGAAATCGCTTTTGACAATATGTCAATATTGTGAATTTGTGACAGAACATGTCCATCACAAAATCAAATTAACGACAGTTTTGGTCCGTAGATATTTTCCACGCAGCAAAAATCAAACGACGGATGTGAACCGTTGAAAGTTTGAGATGGATCTGCGACGGATTCGGATCAGTCACAAATTTACAATGGATCCTATCCATCATAAAAATAAAATATACATGAGCTTGATTATGTAAAGGCTAGAAGGACTCCGAGGATCAAGCCAACCATGGACCTCCCACTTCTAGAACGTAAACGATCTTGCGACTATAAATCGGTCCGTAATCGCTCCTGAGACCCTTAATCGCTCCCGTGATCATAATCGCTCCATTGACTTCTACTCAATCCGTAATCGCTCTTGAAACCTCCTGGGACCAATAATCATTCTAAGGACCTCCGACGCACTCGTAATTGTTCTTCGGACCTCTAATGGGAATATAATCGCTCCTACGACCTCCAATCGATTAGAAATCGCTTCAGACAATATGACAAAATTATAAATTGGCGACGGAACATGTCCGTTGTAAAATTAAATTAACGACGGTTTTGGTCCGTCGATATTTGCCACGATGCAAAAAATCAAACGACGGATGTGAAGCGTCGAAAGTTTCCGATGGATCTACGAAGAATTCAGATCCGTCCTAAATTCACAACGGATCCTATCCGCCATAAAAATAAAAAAAAATACGTGAGATTAATCATGTAAAGGCTAGAAGGACTCCGAGGAACAGGCCAACCGAGGAGGACCTCTTACTTCTGGAACGTAAACGCTCTTGACTATAAATCGGTCCGTTATCGCTCCTGAGGCCCTTAATCGCTCCCGTGACTGTAATCGCTCAATTGACTTACTAATCAATCTGTAATCGCTCTTGAGACCTCCTAGGACCCACAATCAATGTAAGGAACTCCAACACATTCGTAATTGTTCTTCGCAGCTCTAATGGGAATATAATCTCTCCTACGACCTCCAATTGATTAGAAATCGCTTCAAACAATATGCCAAAATTGTGAATTGGCGACAGAACATGTCCATTGTAAAATTAAATTAACGACGGTTTTGATCTGTTGATATTTGCCACGGTGCAAAAATCAAACGACGGAGGTGAAGCGTCGAAAGTTTTCGATGGATCTGCGACGGATTCAGATCTGTCCCAAATTTACGATGGATCTTATCCGCCATAAAAATAAAAAATAAAAATACGTGAGATTAATCATGTAAAGGCTAGGACTTCGAGGATCAGGCCAACCAAGGACCTCCTACTTCTGGAACGTAATCGCTCTTGTGACTATAAATCTGTCTGTAATCCCTGCTAAGGCCCTTAATCGTCCCATAACCGTAATAGCCCCATTGACTTCTAATCAATCCATAATCACTCTTAAGACCTGGGACCTATAATAAATCTAAGGAACTCCGACGTGCCCGTAATTGCTCTTTGGAGCTCTAATCAAAATATAATTGCCCCTACGACCTCCAATCGATCAGAAATCACTTCAGATAATATCCCAAAATTGTAAATTTGCGACGGAACATGTTCCTCGCGAAATCAAATTAACTACGATTTTGGTACATCGATATTTGCCACGCAGCAAAAATTGAACCATCAAAATTTTACGATGGATTTGTGACGGATTCAGATCCGTCACAAATTTACGATGGATCCTCTTCGTTATAAATATAAAAAAAATACGTGACATTGATGATGTAAAGGCTAGAAGGACTCTGAGGATCAGGCCAACCAAGGAGCTCCCACTTCTGGAACGTAAATGCTCTTGTGATATAAATCGGTCCATAATCGCTCCTGAGACCCTTAATCGCTCCCGTGACCATAATCGTTCCATGGACTTCAAATCAATCTGTAATCGCTCTTGAGACCTCCTGAGACCGATGATCAATCTAAGGACCTCCGACACGCTCGTAATTATTCATTGGACCTCTAATGGGAATATAATCACTCCTACGACCTCCAATCAATCAGAAATCACTTCAACAATATGCCAAATTTGTGAATTGCGACGGAACATGTCCGTCGCAAAATCAATTAACGACGGTTTGGTCGTCAATATTTGCGACGCAGCAAAAATCAAACAACGGATGTGAACCGTCGAAATTTGCGATGGATCTGCAACGGATTCGAATCAGTCACAAATTACAATGGATCCTATCCATCATAAAAATAAAAAATCCGTGAGCTGATCATGTAAAGGCTAAGACTCTGAGGATCAAGCCAAGGACCTCCCAATTCTGGAACGTAAAACTCTAGTAACTATAAATCGATCCGTAATCACTCCTGAGGCCCTTAACCACTCCATTGATTCTAATCAATCTGCAATAGCTCTTAAGACCTCTTGGGACCCATAATCATCAAAGGAACTCCAACGCACTCTAATTGTTCTTCAGACCTCTAATGGGAATATAATCGCTCCTACGACCTCCAATCGATCAGAAATCGCTTCAGACAAAATGCCAAAATTGTGAATTTGTGACGGAACTTGTCCGTCGTAAAATTAAATTAACGACGGTTTTAGTCCGTCGATATTTGCCATGTTGCAAAAATCAATCGATGGATGTGAATTGTCAAAATTTTACGATGGATTAGTGACGGATTTAGATCCGTCACAAATTCACGAAGGATCCTATCCACCATAAAAATAATTAAAAAAAAATACGTGAAGTTAATCATGTAAAGGCTAGAAGGACTGAGGATCAGGCCAAGGACCTCTTACTTCTGGAATGTAAAAGCTCTTGTGACTATAAATAAGTCCCTAATCGCTCTTGAGGCCATTAATCACTCCCGTGACCGTAAACGCCCTATTGACTTCTAATCAATCCATAATTGATCTTGAGACCTCCTGCGACCTATATCAATCTGAGGAACTCCGACGCGCCCGTAATTTCTCTTTGGACCTCTAATGGGAATATAATCTCTCCTACGACCTCCAATCAATCAAAAATCGTTGCAGACAATATGCCAAAATTCTGAATTTGTGATAAACATGTCCGTCGTAAAATCAAATTAACAACGGTTTTGGTTCGTCGATATTTGCCACGCAGCAAAAATCAAATGACACTGTGAACCGTAATTGTTTCTGAGACCTACTGGCACTAATAATCAATCTAAGGAACTCCGACGTGCCGTAATTGCTCTTTGGACCTCTATTGGGAATATAATCGCTCCTACGACCTCCAATCGATCAGAAATCGCTTTAGACAATATTTCAAAATTGTGAATTTGTGACGGAACATGTCCGTCACAAAATCAATTTTAACGACGGTTTTGGGTCCATCGATATTTGCCACGCAACAGAAATCAAACAACGTATGTGAACTGTCGAAAGTTTGCGATGGATTTAGATCCGTCACAAATTTACGATGGATCTCATCCGTCATAAAAATAAAAAAAAAATACGTGAGAATGATCCTGTAAAGGCTAGGACTCCGAGGATCAGGTCAACCAATGTAAGACCCGTACCCTAGGCCATACCGTTTTGTAGGCTTCTGCGGTCCTTCCGGTCGAATTCTGGTAACTCACGACTTGTAACCACGTTTGCGTGCGATCCTAAGCCGAGTCCTGCATATCTGAGTTGACTCAATCCGAGACTTGTACCCTAGCGACCGCGCCGTCGCTGCGGTTCCGATGCCGCACTCGTGGGCCGAGGCGATACCCAGGCCAGGAGATGTGGGCCCGCATTCAGTTTGAGAGAAACGTCGCGCGTTGCAAAACCCAAGAGAATCTCTACCAAATGTCACATCCATCAATCCCATCAAGGGTCAAGTACACATCACCTCTCATGTCAAGTACAACCCCATCCCCAAGCAACCCCAAAGTCAACTTCTCTCTTACACCCAAGTACACACATCACTCACCTTTTCACCCATCACACCCATCTCTCTCTCTTACATCCTATCCTCTCTCTCATTCTCAAACTCCATCTCCAAGTAACCCAACGTCCAAGCTATCTTCATGAGAAAAGCCATGTGTGGCCCACCTTGCTACCTCCCATCTCCACCGTCAAAGCCTCATCTCAACCGTTGGATCACGTTTTTTGGAGCTATAGAACGCCTTGATGGAAGAAGGACAAAGAGATCTTGAGGTGGGTGATTTCATTTGTTGATTTGGATGATTTGAGGGCCCACATATGGTGGGACCCATCTTGATTTGTGTATTGTACAGGGAGGGGCCCATAGTGGCCGGGTCTCTCTCTCTCTCTCTCTCTCTCTCTCTCTCTCTCTCCTTTTATTTTCCTTGTGTGAGGGTCCACCTTGATGGACGGTGCTGTGGACCCCACATATGATGTATGCATTTTATCCATGCCGCTGCCCAAATTAGCAGACCGCATCCGCTGTTCAAATCGGGGGCATACCTTGCTACCGCACCCAACCAGGCCCACCCTTGTTGCCCTTTTGACGGACCCTGATGAAGGGAAATCACACATATCAGTTTGATCCGTGGGCCCCACCATGATTTCCATGTGATTCCAACACCGTCCAGTGGCCAAACATGGGGTTCCACCGTGATATATGTGCCTGATCCTCACCGTCCAGCAGGTCTGGAAGGTGGGAAGGTGCAATACCTGTTTGAATTAGAACTTTGGTGGGCCACGCTGATGTGGACCACCTTGATTTATTTATTTCCATCCTCACCGTCCATCTGTGGACGGTGAGATGAAGCTGGTGGGTGGCGTCCCTCACTCCACACCGTCCAATCTCCTGGACGGTGTGACCCCACCTAGTATGTATAAATATAATATATATATTATATATATATATATATATATATATATATATATATATATATATATAGACACTATGTGGTGGGTCCCACACTACAGGCGTTGATCCGCACCATCCAGGTGCTGGATCACCATGACGTAAGTGTTGTATCCTCACCGTCCATGTGGACAGTGGGGCCTACCGTGATGAACGTGGACATCCATACCATCCAGCATTGATTTGGATGATGGGGCCCACCTTGCACATGTGACACGTGATGTGGGTACCCCCCTTGATGTAAGTGTTTTAAAATCCACACCGTCTGAACTGGTACGGTGGGTAGCCCACCATGATATATGTGCCTATCCCTGCCGCCCTCCATTGCTGGACGTGTGGGGCCCATCCCACACGTGTGGCACACGTGGGGTGGGACCCACCCTGTCACGCCCCGAAATTCGGGTACCTAAATAAGGTATTCAGGACCCGAATCCCAAGGTATGAATTATGATATGATGACATTTATTACATCCAGTTGATTCAATCGAATTCAATAATACTCAACGTCATCTAATAAGAAAATACACCTGAAATGTGAAATTTTATTAAATTTAAATATTTTGATAGTTGTCCTCTCTACATCGAACTTGAACATAAACTAACCTAAATAACAAAAAAAAAAAAAGACTTAATTGAATTAAAACTAATCCTAATTCCAAAAGTAAAGCCAATAGTAGAGGTCCGCCTGCTCATAGTATTCCAGCTCTGCACCTGTGCATTTGTTTTAGTATGATGAGCATAACAGCCCAGTAGGGTCATTTCTTACCCAAAATTTAATATGTTCAAATAATATCAATTTTATAACAATGAAGGAATATAATATAGATAACGGAATGTAACAAAAGAAATTGCAATGCATATAATATTTCCATGAATACTTGTAACATTTAAATTATTTCTTACAACACCGTACCCAAGTGGATGGTCACATTGCATTAATGCCTACGCACTGGTACCTCATGGTGAGGGACCCATTTATACATTAGCTGGTCAGACTACTACTCCAGTTGTACCTCTGACGTATGTCCACGCACACAATTGTACTCATACGCCGTACACAAAGGAGACTCCAAAGGATCTAGTGGGTTCTATGGTCTTTCACCCAAGGGACACGATTGCCCTACTTGCTGACTTTAGGGTCCTCACCCAAGGGACACGATTGCCCTACTTGCTGACTTTAGGGTCTCTCACCCAAGGGACACGATTGCCCTACTTGCTAATTTATACACATTTTTTTTTACAATTAAATAATCAATAGATAAACATGAATAACATGAACAATTTTAATATCAACAAAAATAAATGATTAATAATTTAATAAATTCAATTCTACACTATAATGCAAGTCGTACTGAAAAATGTAATAAAAATATAGGTCATACAAAGCAGGTTCTACATGAGCTCCACTTGAGCAATAATTTAACATTGAGTGGTTGGGGCCTACCAAAATTCATGGTTATTTTCACATTCTTGGTTCAAATTTTTGGTGGTCCACCATTAAAAGTTGGTTCAACAATTTGGACGATCAAATTTACCGTACAAGCATTTCATAATGGACGGTTGAGGAGTCACCACCATATTAAGAATGGCAGTAGACTATCATGATAGTGTTATTTAACAAAAGAGGCAGAGTGTGGTAATAAATAATACAATAAACTGAGTAATTGGCGCAACTCAAAGTAATAATTTAAAAAAAATGCAGGTATATGGTGAATCTATACACTATAGAACACGAGGGTTATGACCATTTGTACAATCCAGAGCCGTTGGTTCATTTCTAGAACCCATACAGCAACTCTAATGCCCTACCATTCAATTCTTCATGAAAAATGGAAAAGCTACTCGCGCAAGTAAGGATTTGAATCCTACTTGTATGTCACGTGCCACACGAGCCACGTGTGTGAAATCTATTCCGTTCATCTGAGAGGTCATGTTTTCTAAGTTCACTTTTTAAAAATTTGACAGTTAAACTAATTAGGTGGACCATACTTATAAGTTGAATAAGAAACATTGTTAGCTTTCATTCATTCATGGTACCTAAGAAAAATAAACAGACTGTGCTCTTTTTATTTATTATTATTATATATATATTATTTTTTTTTTTCTATTGGGCACGTCAAAGATGTGGATTTCATAGTAGATTTCTCAGACTTACACACGTGTGCTATGTTCCACATGTAGAGACAAGTAAGATTATAGTCATACGGTATATCTCATACTAACAGAGTCCCATTATATTAAGAAGATCTCCAGTACAACCGATTTGAAACATTATGGTCCATCAATTAAATAACTTCTAACATATAATATATATATGAAAAAGCACCCATTTACTAAGTTTATTAAACAATTAGGATCACTTACAAAAAAAAATATACTTACATTCACTCATTAATGGATAATACTATTTATCAACAGTTATAACTTATTTTCTATTTTTGAGGATATCCTGACTAGTATATAGGAATAATTTTTCATATAAGTGATCTTCACGTTGTTTTAGATGTATTAGAAGGGTTGGATTTTGTATGAACTTACTATGTCATAAATCTATTGGTGGGTGGACCGTAACTTGCGGTCCAGCTTGATGGACTTGAAACCTTCTCCATTAAAGTAGTTTCTCACAGTGCATCCTCTGACTTCTCATGAGGAGTTATTTGATACTCTGGCAGAGTATGACGGTTGACACGCAGGCACTCTAAAATTGTAATTGTGGCATATGAACATAAATACTTTTATAAATTAAATATAACTTTAGATAAATTTTTATTTATTTATTTATTGTAATTTTTTTTAAAAAAAAACTTCTATTAAATATCAGAAATATAGAATTCCTAAATAAATAGAATTCTATACATAATAATCAAAAAACATTATTCTTATAAAAAATGTTGGATTAAATAAACATAATTAAATAGCTGAAAATAATAAATTTTAGGATAAGATAAGATCACCTACTTTAAAAAATCTGATGACCGACCCGCGCTTTAATCTCTCTCTTGATCTACAGAGCTCTCTCTCTCTCTCTCTCTCTCTCTCTCTCTATATATATTATATATATATATATATATATATATATATATATATTTATTAATTCCTTCGATTCTTTCTCTCTCTCTTTTTTTTTTTTTAATAAATGGATGCGTAATGAAAATGGAGGTATGGATTATGGGACAGTTTCGTTTAGTGGAAGGTTTCGGCGCCCATTACCGTACGAAAAGGAAGGAGAATGGGAACGTGGTTTAGTCGACGTGCGAAAGATATAATTTATTTTATTTTTATTTCTTTAGATCTGGTGGGTCCCACTAGTAATAGTATAATCTACTCTGTCCATCATCTTGGCCTGGCCAAAAGAAGACGTAAGGCCAAAAATGAGGCTGATCCAAAACTCAGGTGGGCCACACAGAAGCGGACGGTGGGGTTACTTCCCCTAAAAAAATGGGTTGTTACACACCTTGATGTATTTATTTCATCCACCCACCGTCCAGATCCCATCCATGTGGCCCCTGCTGCTGCATTGGCGTCAGATAGTTCTGTGGGCCTGACTACGAGGATGTATACACCATCCATCCGTTTGGAAAATGGATCCCACCACCATGATGTATGTGCTATATTACACCATCCATATGTTTGGACGTGGGCCCATCCCACATGTGTGGCACATGTGGCAGTGGGACCCACTTGAAATATGTGTTATAGTTTACACCGTCCATCCACTTAGCTGGGACGGGCTAGAGCTTTGAGTAATCACTTTGATGTATGTATTTTCCACACTGTCCATCTATCCGTCCTGATCTTGCACATGGGGCCCTACCTTGATGTTTGTGTTTGATCAGCACCGCCTAGACATTGTGGGGCCCTGACATATGGGTTTCATCCTCACCGTCCGGGACGTGGGTCCCACATGATATATGTGTTTTATCTCTATCATCCAACCATCGGAAAAGATCGTTTATGGCATATAAAGAGGATGTGTTAGATCTAAATTTCGGGTGGGACCCACCTTGATGTATTTATTTATTTATTTATATCCACACCGTCCGCTGGATTGGGACGGTGGAATGCCATCCGTGATGTATATATTGTATATCTATGTCGTCCATTTGTGCAGCCCGTTGCGATGTATGTTTCGTATATATATGACGGCCCATTAGGGCGGCCCATTGACGCAGCCCACTTGATGTATGAGAGGCCCACTATGATGTATTTAGCCCATTGGATGTGACCCATTGTGATGAATATGAGGCCCATGGGCAGGGCCCATTGTGATATATTCGTGGCCCATGGGCAAGGTCCATTGTGATATGTATTAGGCCCATTAGTGCGGCCCATTGATACAGCCCAAATTGATGTATATGAAGCCCATTGGTGCGGCCCGTGGATGCAATCCACCTGATGTATTTCATGGCCCATTGGTTGAGGCCCAATGCGATGTATGTATGGCCGTTACATGTGTATGAATCACTTGTATGGGCCACTCCTTGGGAGAAATGTTGGTTAGATGTTCGCATTGATGGGCAATGATGGTTGACAGTCTTCATTGTAACCTTCCCTTAGGCCCTTGGTTAGGCCGATTGCCAATTCCAATGGTCGTGACCGATTACCGACTCCGATTGCCATGACCGATTGCTGATTTCAATTGTTGTGACCGATTACCGACTCCGATTGCCATGACCGATTGCCGATTTCGATTGTCGTGACCGATTACTGACTCCGATTGCCATGACCGATTGCCGATTTTGATTGTCGTGACCGATTACTGACTCCGATTGCCATGACCGATTGCCGATTTCAATTGTCGTGACCGATTACGACTCCGATCGGTGACCGATTTGCCGACTCTGATTATCAATCGATTCCGATTGTCGTGACCGATTACCCACTCCGATTGACGTGACCGATTTTACCGATTCTGATTATCGATCGATTCTGATTGTCGTGACCGATTACCGACTCCGATCGGTGACCGATTTGCCGACTCTGATTATCGATTGATTCCGATTGTCATGACCGATTACTGACTCCGATCGGTGACCGATTTGCCGATTCTGATTATCGATCGATTCCGATTGTCGTGGCCGATTATCGACCTGATTGACATGATCGATTTGCCGATTCTGATTATCAATCGATTCTGATTGTCGTGGCCGATTGCGGATTCCAAATTGTCGTGACCGATTTGCCGATTCTGATTATCGAACGATTCTAATTGTTGTGGCCGATTGCCGATTAGCGATCGAGACCGAATATCATGACCGAGTACCGATTCCAATTGACGTGACTGATTTGCCAATTTTGATTAGCGATCGATTCCGATTATCATGACCGATTGCTGATTCTAATTGCCGTGACCGATTTGCCGAATTCTAATTATCGATCGATTCTGATCGTCGTGACCGATTGTCGATTTTGATTGCCGATTCCGATTATCCATCAATTCCGATGATCAAGGCCAATTCCGATAATTTCGATTTGTCGAGGTCGATTGTATAGGCCGATTCTAATTGTCGAGGCTGAGTATCGAGGCCGATTATGATCTGTCGAGACCGAGTATCAAGGTCGATTCCGATTGCCTAGGCCGATTCCGATTGTTGGGGTCGAGTATCGAAACTGATTCCAAGTGTCAATTTCGACTGTTGAGGCCGAGGCCGATTGTCGAGACCTATATGATGTATATGCGACCCGTAGTTGGGGCCCATAGTGATGTATTTGTGGCCTATGGGCAAGGCCCATTGTGATATGCATTAGGCCCATGATGCATGATCCATTTGATGTATTTGAGACCCATGTGTAGGGCCCACATGTCATGTATTTAAGGCCCATGAGCAGGGCCCACCTGTTGTGTATATGTGACCCTCGAGTATGGCCCACTGTATTGTATATTAGGCCTTTGTGTGAGGCCATGGGTCCACTATATGTTAGGCTTTATGTGAGTCATTCCTTGGGGGCAATGTCAGTTAAATGTCCATATGGTCGAGGCCGGTTGTTGATGCTGGTTATTGATACCGATTATGAGTATGTGACTGCGTAGCATCATAATACATACCCATACGCATCATCCGCATGTTTGTTATGAGATGTGGTTGACCATTGCATGTCATTAGGCAGATTGTTATGAGACTCACTGATAGGCGGAGGTTATCCCGCATGAGTGCACGGTATGTGTAGGATTGATGCATGACTGGATTGTATGTGCATCTTGCATTGTGTGTTGTGATTATTGTACTCCCTAGCGACATCAGGGTCATAGCCTCCACAGGTATTTCGTGGATGGCCAGATGGGACACCGAAAATCTATTCTACATGGGGTGCTATAGATATCCCTGAATGAAAGTCCCTAAACCTTCTTGGTTACAGAGGTTGCTCCAACGTTTAGACCGAGTGGATGCATGAGCGCATGAAGGGCTGTATACCGTTAGCCGCGTCTCCCACTGTGTCGTGGTCAGTTGGAAGGGGGTGCGGCCTTACCTGCCCGAGAGGAGGGGGGCAATGCTAGGCTGAGTCTGACCAGCTCGAGGAATGGGTCTGCTATCAATGAGCCCGACCCGATATTGGCAGGCGGATAGTGGTCTCTTCCACTCACCTTATTGCGATCGATGGGGCGGCAATTTGGTTTGGAGTGTAATAGACCCCGGTGATGATCCCAGAGAGGAACCGTACAGATATGTGGACTTATTGAGTAGGAGTTGCATACTCATGCATTTATTTCATTCACTATCCACTCGGGCTAGTGGTGCGCAACTGATTGTTGTGTACTTTCGCATGGCCAGGATTTCGGTTGGGCGCACGACTAACCTGAGATCAGGAGTTTACCACATTGAGTCTGACTATCCAAACTTAGGTATGGGACTGGTTTGGATAGAAGTTCCTTGTGATAAATCCCATAGCCTGAGATACTACGTACTATCATCCCGACTTCACTCCAGCATGGTCATTTCATTCACACCGCATATTATATCGCATCCGTAGTACTTAACATTTTGGGTTGCCCTGTTTCTGTATTGATATGACCGTTAGCATTCATGTCTTGCATCGCATAGGCTTTGTACGGCTAAAGGCATTCATAGCCTTATCGGTATATTTTCGCTTATTTCGATATTGTATAATTTATGGCATTGCATCCTCGGCATCTAATATTTGACTTTTTTTACTCCTTATTTGTATAGCTGAATTGCATTGCATACCCTGATATCGTATGACTCACGGACTGCTAGTATTTTCGCTTACTCTGATTACTCTGATATTGCTTACTTGACACTTTACCTCTGTGCACACACTTTCACACCCACTAAGCTTTCTATAAGCTTATGCATGATAGATGCGTGCAGGTGGCGTTAGGTTGCAGCAGCATTGAGCTTGGAGCGTGCAGTGAACTTACGGAGTTTTGATTTTGTCATATGTATTCCCTTTCAGTACTGTATTCAGTTTATATTAGTGGATATGTGATGATGATGTTGCCTTTATGATTTGGTATACTTGTGGTTATGCTTATTACGAGATAAATGTATAAAAAAAAATCCTCCTGTAGGATCCCAGGATCGGAATCTGGCGCATAGGCGCTGGGAACCGAGAATGGGGTACTACGGAGGCTGTCGGCACCGGATTCGGCGATCAGGATTCCTGTGAATCCGATTTTCGGATTTGGGCCGTGACAACCAAGGACCTCCTACTTCTGGAATGTGAAAGCTCGTGTCTATAAATCGGTCTGTAATCGCTACTGAGGCCCTTAATCGCTCCCGTGACTGTAATCACTCCATTAACTTCTAACCAATCCGTAATCGCTCTTAAGACCTCCTGGGACCCACAATCAATCTAAGAAACTCCGACACGCCCGTAATTGCTCTTTAGACCTCTAATGGGAATATATCGCTCCTACGACCTCCAATCGATCAGAAATCGCTTCATACAATATGCCAAAATTGTGAATTGTGATAAAAACATGTCCTTGGTTTTGGTCTGTCGATATTTGCCATGCACCAAAAATCAAATGACAGATGTGAACCATCAAAAGTTTTCGATGGATCTGCGACGGACTAAGATCCGTCACAAATTTACGACGGATCCTATCCGTCATAAAAATAAAAAATACGTGAGATTGATCATGTAAAGGTTAGGACTCCGAGGATCAAGCCAACTAAGGACCTCCCACTTCTGGAACGTAAACACTCTTGAAACTATAAATCGGTCCATAATCGCTCCTGAGGCCCTTAATCGCTCCCGTGACCGTAATCGTTCAATTAACTTCTAATCAATCCATAATCGCTCTTGAGACCTCCTGGGACCCATAATCAATCTAAGGAACTCCGATGCACTCATAATTATTTTTCGGACCTCTAATGGGATATAATCATTCCGACCTCCAATCGATCAGAAATCACTTCAGACATTATGCCAAAATTGTGAATTTGCGACGGAACTTGTCCGTCGTAAAATCAAATTGACGACAGTTTTGGTCCATCGATATATTGCCATGCAGCAAAAATCAATCGATGGATGTGAATTGTCGAAATTTTACGATGGATCAGTGACGAATTAATATCCGTTACAAATTCACGAAGGATCCTATCCGCCATAAAAATAAAAAATACATGAGGTTAATCATGTAAAGGCTAGTAGGACTCCGAGGATCAGGTCAACCAAGGACCTCTTACTTTTGGAATGTAGAAGCTTTTGTGACTATAATAAGTCTGTAATCGCTCCCGTGATCGTAATCGCCCCATTGACTTCTAATCAATCCATAATCGCTCTTAAGACCTCCTGCGACCTATAATCAATCTGAGGAACTCCAACACGCCGTAATTGCTCTTTGGACCTCTAATGGGAATATAATCGTTCATACGACCTCCAATCAATCAGAAATCGCTTCAGACAAAAACGTTATTTACTATATTTATTATAATGTATATATAATCATTTAGTTAATTTGGGATATCATATAAACATTATTTACAAATATATAAATGTATTTTATTTATGATGTATATTAACTAATTTGTGTATTATGTTAAACAAATATGTAAATGTATTTTATTATACATTATAATAAATATTAGTAAATAATGTTTTAGACTTTATAAAAAAATAAATAAAATACATTTACATATTTGTTTAGCATAATTGTTATAGATGAGTATTATTTACAATAAAAACTTATGTTAAACGATATATATATATATATATATAGTATAATACATTGTAAATATTAGTTAATATACATCAATTATATGATAGTGTGTTGGCGTACAATTTATTTTATATATAGTTTAAGTGATATATTGTCACGCCCCGAACTCGGAAACCGGGCTCACAGAGTTCCCGATCGCCAAATCCGACACCGACGGCCTCCACATATGCCACTGGCTTCCGTGCTGAATCAGTACATCACCCAAGCCAACTCTGGAGGCATCAGTGAAAACAATGAAACCCTCACTCCCATCAGAAAGAGTGAGAACAAGAGCGGACATGAGGCGGTCCTTCAACTCCGTAAATGCCCTCTCGTAGGCGTCACTCCATACAAACTCGACGCCCTTTCATGACAACCGGGTCAGCGGTGCTGCAATACGAGAGAAACCCTCTATAAACTGTCGATAATATCCCGCTAGACCAAGGAAAACTGCGAATCTCGGACGCATTCGTGAACTGGCCCCACTGATGCACTACATCAACCTTCGAGGGGTCCACAGCGAACACCCTCCCTCGTCACTATGTGACTGAGGAACTTCATCTCCTCCTGCCAAAACTCGGACTTCTCCAGCTTCGCTTACAACTGGTGGGCATGAAGGGTCTCAAGCACAATCCGCAAGTGCTCAGCATGATCCTCCCAGGTCCTCGAATATACAAGAATATCATCAATGAATACCACCACGAACTGATCGAGGAACGGCCGAAAAACCTCGTTCATCAACTGTATGAAAATGGTGGGTGCATTGATCAGTCCAAACACACATGACCAGGAACTCGCAAGTGACCATAGCTTGTCCGAAAAGCCGTCTTCGGAATGTCCTCTCTCGGACTCGAATCTGATGGTAACCGGAGCGCAATCTATCCTGGAAAAATACCGTGCACCCTGCAACTAATCGAATAGATCATCGATACGGGGAAGCGGGTATCGGTTCGGTTCTTGATGGTGACTCTGTTGAGCTCCCGATAGTCCACACAGAGTCGCAACGAACCATCCTTCTTCGTTACAAACAATACCGGGGCTCCCCAAGGTGAACTACTGGATGAATGAAACCTAACTCTCAGAACTCATCCAACTGCTCCTACAGTTCCCTCAACTCCAACGGTGCCATCCGGTAGGGGGCCTTTGAGATAGGGTCGTGGTACCGGGCACCAAATCAATCTGGAACTTCATCTGCTGATGCGGCGGCAAACCCGGAATCTCCCGAAACACATCTGGGTACTCACAAACAACTAGCAGCTGCTCAATACTTCTCTGCCACAGAATCCTTAATGACCGAAGCCTGGGATAATAAAACGTGACTGTCCTCGCGGCGCAGTCTAAGACGACACCATACTCTTGCAAGCCAGTCCATACCATAATCACATCAAAAACCATCAACCATCCATCACGAACAGATTAGCGAGAAGAAGCATCTTGCCCACTAACACCAGGAAAGAAGGACAGCGACGGGTCAGACAACAGACTTCCCCATGGGAGTCGAAACGGTCAAGGCTTCAGACACAGCCTCTGACGCAATACCGGCGATCGTGTGAAACTGCTCAGCCACAAAAGAATGGGAGGCACCGAAATCAAATAAAATATGAGCAATGCAAGAAGAAACAAGAAGAATACCCTCGACGACTCCGTCGGTCGATGACTGGGTTCTGGCATGGCGTCTGCTGCACAGAATAAAAGTGGCCCTGAGCTGGTAGGGGAAGTAACCCGGAAGACTGAGGGTCCTGAGTCTGTGCCTGTTGGGCTACTATACACACTAGACCCAGGGACCGGACAACATACGGATATCCCCTCTACTAGTGCTTCGGCTGTTGTTGTCTCTGCTACTGCTATCTCTGCTGAGGAGGTCTGCCTGGCTGCCTCTGCTGATGAGGAGGAACCCTAGGAGCTGCGAGTGCAAGCTGTGCTCTCTGCTACTGCTGAGGAAGACGAGGATGGGGCAACTGTGGTGGCCTCTATTGCTGAATAGGGAGAGGGTACTCACGCCTCCGATGTCTGACTTGTCCACAATGGAAGCAAAAGCCAGAAAAGGGGCCGGAAGATGAAGCGACTGGTGGCGTTAAAGATGATAATGAAACTACTGTCTGAACCGCAGCCTGTCGAAACCCTGATCTGCCCCTCCACCTATGCTGATGGAGCCGCCTGGAACTACCGGCTGGTGCTCTCCTCTTCCGGTCTCCACCGGAACTCCCGTTACGCCCCCAGACTCGATAACCGGACTCACAAGAACCCGATGGCCGGTTCTGGCCGCAACAGCCTTGTAGTACCCCATTCTCGGCTCCTAAGACAGGTTCCGATCCTGAGATCCTACAAGGAGGATTTTCATAACAACATAATCATTTCCAATATGAGCATAACCAAGATCACAGCAAGTATATCTGAGAATAATAAAGGCACACATCGCAAATCCACTATAAACTTGCACTTTTACAATCATCCATAAGGTCCAAAAAGACATACATACATGAGATAAAGGAAATGGGAGAAGGGTCAGGAACACTGGAGTCTTCAAATGCTCAGCTCTACTCACGCTCTGCTGCCACGACGCCTGCCTAGAATCTCCCACACGCATCAATCGTGCATAAGCTTATAGAAGCTTAGAGGGTGGTGTAAGTGTGTGACAATGGTGCACAGAAGAATAGTAGGAGATGGGGAGGAAAACATGTTCAATGAGAATATCACTAGCCTTACAAGGCTTATCATGAATACAATGCGATGAGTACTGGATGTCATGCCAAGGAAATGCCATGAAGGGCTTACAAGTCAATGTTAATGTGAATGCAAGTAATGTCAGTGCTCATATCCAACTCATATGTCAATTACATTTCCAATCATAAGGAAATCACCGGGGTCCATTACACTGCTGAATGATTACCACTCTAGAGACCCCGCACAATCAAACGAGCGTAAGAGACCTCACTACCAGCCTTGGACAGTCAATCACTAACAAGGCAAACTCCGGAAAGGGGCCGGAAGATGAAGCAGCTGGCAGTGCTGAAGATGATGTGAAAACTACTGTCTGAACTGCAGGCTGCCGAAACCCTGATCAGCCCCTCCATCTCTACGATGAAGCTGCTTGGAACTGTCGGCTGGTGCTCTCCTCTTTCGGTCTCCACCGGAACTTTGTCACGCCCCAGACTCAGTAACTGGACTCACAAGGAACCCGATGGCCGGTTCTAACAGCAACAGCCTCCGTAGTAGTACCCCATTCTCGGCTCCTAAGACAGGTTCCGATCTTGAGATCCTACAAGGAGGATTTTCATAATAGTATAATCATTCCAATACGAGCATAACCAAGATCATAGCAAGTACATCTGAGAATAACAAAGG
Organism: Magnolia officinalis; assembly: GCA_021015155.1. NCBI lineage: Eukaryota > Viridiplantae > Streptophyta > Magnoliopsida > Magnoliales > Magnoliaceae > Magnolia > Magnolia officinalis. Next base: position 2,031 of record JAJHSJ010002319.1, on the reverse strand, counting down.
CACACATCACAAAATCCACTATAAACTTTGCACTTTTACAATCATCCAAAGGTCCAAAAGGACATACATACATGAGATAAAAGAAATGAGAGAAGGGTCAACAACACCAGAGTCCTAAATGCTCAGCTCTACTCCACGCTCTGCTGCTACGACGCCCGCATAAATCTCCTGCACGCATCAATCGTACAAAAGCTTATAGAAGCTTAGAGGGTGTGGTGTAAGTGTATGACAATGGTGCACAGAAGAATAGTAGGAGATGCCAAGAAGGAAAACATGCTCAATGAGAATATCACTAGCCTTACCAAGGCTTATCATGAATACGATGCGATGAGTACTAGACGTCATACCAAGGCAATGCATGAAGGGGCTTACATAGCCAATGCTAATGTGATGCAAGAATGTCAATGCTCATATCAAACCATATGTCAAGTACATTTTCAATCATAAGAAAAATCACCGTGGTCCATTACACTGCCGACAATGATTACCGCTCTACATACCCCGCACAGTCAAACGAGGTTGTAAGAGACCTCACTACCCGCCTGTGGACAGCCACAGCCAATCACCAACAGGGCCTGAAGGTAGCGGACCCATTTACGATTGGTCAGACTCAGCCTAGCAAATGCCTCCTCACACTAGGTAGGTAAGGCCACACCCTTATCCAACTGACTACACGACAGTGGGAGTCGCGGCCTACGGTATAAGGCCCTCGTGTGCTCATTATTTCCACTCGGTCAGGGCGTTAGAGCAGATCCTTGGTACCATGGAGGTTTTAGAAATTTCACCCATGAGCATCCTATACACCTGGTATGCTCAAGTAATATTTTCAGTGTCCACTCATCCGGTCATCCACGAATATCCTTGTGGAGGCGAGACCCTGATGAAGCAAGGGCGGTATCATCATGAAATGTTATGTCAATGCATGAGTCACACACACAGATCATGCACTAACTGCAAGCACACAATGTGCATAAGGGGAGAAACTCCATCCTTCAATGACCACCATATAATGCAAGCGATTCATGTAGATGATGGCATATGGGTCATAATGATGTTAGTGTGCTACCTGTAGAATGTATTCCTCCATCCTAAGGAGGGACAAGGTCAAGGTTACATAGAGGTACTAAGGAGAAGAGAAGTCTTTTAGGGGGGCCCGATACTTGGGATAACCCACAAGCTAGGAGAATCATAAAGCCACAAGGAGGAGACGGGCCTAACAAGGTCCATGGTGAGCCTTCAACCACCTATAAGGGCTTATGGCCTACCTTAAGATCACCAAGGAGGGACATCTAACCTCCAACAGGTCCCAAAAGGTAGCCTGCTACATACATAAAGAAAGGTCCAAGGCACAAATCAATTCATGGCCTAGTGGCGCCATACACTAAGCCCAAATACACAGGCAACCTGGGTAAGCCCTTAAGCAAGGTTAGGGCCCAACCATAAGGCCATGGGTTCACTCATTGTGGTGGGCTTAATGGGCAGCCCATTATCCCAATCATATGGAAATTTTACCCTTATTTTAACACAAGTAAGTTGGGCCTCACATCTCGGCCAAGTATGGATTTACTATAATGGACACCAAAGGGCCAACTACTTAAGTATTTTGCCTAGAACACAATCCATCACAATGGCATGGTAAATATAGGATCTAAGGGTCAATGGGCCATCAAAATTCCAGCCCAACCAAGGCTATAAGGCCCATAATTAACTAGAAGATAGCCCAAGAAGATATCCAATTGGATGGGCCTTTAATTATGCAACTAATTAAGCCCAAAAATAAAATTAAGATGGTAAGATAACTGACTTAAATCCTCCTCAAATCTAGGGGCCACTTACTGCCCCCCAAAAACAATATTTATAGGCACGATTAGGGGCTCATGCCAAATTCCAGCCCACCCATGTTCTGGGTGTTGGAGTTCAGCAATTTAATTAATTTATAGTATATTTATTTTCTAATAGCTTACATACATCACTATGGGTCCCACCAGATGAGAGGGGGATGAATAACACATATTATAAGTGAGTCATGCT
>JAJHSJ010000995.1:0-43515 GCA_021015155.1 Magnolia officinalis | reverse complement strand
CTCTCGGAAAAAGAACAGTACACGGCGGGAGCACCAATTTCTAGCCGTTGGGGGCGTGTAAAGTTGACTGGAACCGTCCAAAAGGTAGGCCCCACAAAGAAGACCCACGTTGTACAAGATACCTCTCCCTACCAGCTCCCTAACCATTTGAGAAACTAGAATTTGAAAAAGGAAGAAAATGGACCGTCACTTTGCGTTCACTTGCACTGATCGAATGGTTAGGATCATCGGTAGGACAGATTCTTTGCCTACGGTCTATCCGTGGCCGGGCCTAAATCTTGAACGGTTATGATCACCGGTCCACATCCCTCAGGAGTAATTTTAAGTGGTGCTCCGTGTAAGCTATGAGCACTTTGAAAGTTTACTCGCTCCCACGTGAGAACGAAGCGTGTGGGTACAAGATCGGAGTCGTTCATCGAACCGTACCGACTGTGTAGATGCCACGGTAAAAAAATCATTTCGGTATTATCATCAGACAGACCACAAATTTACATATAATATTTACCGCTATTCTTAACCGTTCGTTTTCTTGGACAGCTATGGCCCAACTGATTAGTTTTCTAACACACAGCATCTACGCAGCGGGGATAGCCTGATAAACAGTTCCGATTTTTACGCACGTGTATTGTTTCCACGTGCGAAGTGAATACGCTTACAAAATGCAGCATTTTTCTGTTATTTATAGCTTATGTTTTCTAATCACGCAATCAGCCACCAGGTAATGGTCCCACTTCACAAGATCTTCACCGTCCATTAAGAGTATGGTCCAAATAACTTATCGTCTTTGAAATCTGGTCTGTTTTTCCTGTATAATCCTTCAGCAAGAGGGACATAGTAGATGAACGGTCTGGATCATCCCCTAGAGAAACCTGTTGTAACTGACATCAACACCCAACCTGTCTAATAAATACTCCGTTATTCTTTTATTCTGGTAATACAGTAGTACAACTTTGTACTTTGTATTACCAAAGTACAAAGACTGGAGTGTCTTTTTCCGCCAGAACGGGAATAAGTAACGGTTCCTCGTCTTTCTCTCACGTAGGAATAAGACGTTTGCTTGCGCCACACGCACCTTTACACAACGCTCGTGTCATCCTGGCGAGTGTAAGGCATCAGACTCGTGGAACATGATGTGGACCCCACTCATCATGCGGGCCCCATGTTTTACTGAAATTAGACGGTTGATAATTTTCTGTAGATCCATACAGGAATGGACCACCAAATTAGTAGACCATCTGTATTTTAGGGTCAGATCAGATTATCCAACGGTCAGATCTGCCATTCACTTGCCAGTTGACACGTGAACTGCATGTAACGATGCGTGTGGGGAGAGTGCGCTAGCGAATCTAAATTGCCCACGTGTATTTGCATATATAGTTTCATGTGGACACGTGGAGCACAAGCAGTCCGACGGCCCCCCACTTAGAGGGGTTTACCGAACATGCACCGTGGCCATGAAATTAGTGGTAGTTCTGCGTGAATCTAGCGTGTAGTTCTGCAGGGCACCATTACATTCGGTCACACGTGTGTTGTACATCAGAGCCGTACATCATGTGGGTCCCAGTATTTTGAGGACCTATTCCAAGATTTAGGCTTCAATTCATCATGTGGGCCACTTATTTATGTAAACCGTGGATGGCTCTCAAAAATTGGCAGTGGTCCGGATTTGATGTGAATTAATATGGATTGCCTGATGAGAGTGGCCCATTTGATGAACAGCTCTAATTTCATATGTGTCATCTGATGGTTCAGATGAACTGAATGGTCCATCTGGTGGCACCATGAAGAAAATCACAACGATGGAAAAAAAAAAAACCCACCATTTGGATGGACTGGATCGCCAATCGTTGTCTGTGTTCTTTTGAAACTGCCCATCAACGGTCACTGGATTGGACGGTTCAGATCACCCACACGGACGCGGATTGCGTCCTACCCCGCACGTCTCCAGCTGGGAACGGGCAGGAGCTTTGAGTGGCCACAGTGATGTATGGGTCTTATCCACACCATCCATCCATTTTTTCGTATCATTTTATGATATAAGCCCAGAACTGAGGCAGATCCGAGACATATGTGGACTACACAACGGGGATTAAATTCTTACAGTTGAAAACTTCTTGGGGGCCACATAAGTTTTGGATGGAGCTGTTATTTGTGTTTTCTGTTCATCCAAGTCTTTGTAACTTCATGAATAGGTTGGATGGAAAATAAATATCACGGTGGGCATTAGAAAAGTTTCAACGGTGAGAATCATTATCACTGCTGCTTCTTGTGGTGTGGTCCACTTGAACCTTTGATCTGGTTCATTTTTGTGATTATATTCTTAAATGATATGAAAAAATGGATGGACGGTGTGGATAAGACGACCACTCAAAGCTCCTGCCTGTTCCCAGCTGGAGACGGGCGGGGACAGGACGCAATCCGCGTCCCACCGACACATGCAAACCGGAATTTCCACGAGTGCATCCCACACGACAGCCAAATAGTCCAATTACAGGGCCTGTTTGGGCGGTGAGATTAGAAGGGATTAGGTGGGATGGGATTCATCTGGTCATTCCACTCCGTGTTTGGGAAGAATGGAAAAGCTTGGAATTAGATCAGATGGAATTGCACGGTCTCATGCCAATTTGACTCAATGTTAGCAAGTTGTATAGGTCTCACCATGATGTGTGGGCTATATCCACACCGTCCACCCATTTTTCAAGATTATTTTAGAGCATGGGCCAAAAAATCAGATAAATCTAAAGCTCAAGTGAACCCCACCATAGAAAGCAACGGGGATTGAATACTTACCGTTGAAAACTTCTTAGGGCACACATAAGCTTTGGATCTACCTCATTTTTAGGCTCATGCCATAAAATGAGGTTACAAAACAAATGAACAGTTTAGATATAACACACAATCCCTGCCATAGGTAATAATTATGTTTTTTGAATCTCATCCCACCTAATCCCTTCTAATCCCACCGCCCAAACACGCCCCAAATTTGAGCTCTAATCATAAAGATACAAACAAATCAATGGTCTTGATCACCATAGACACATGCCACTTGTACGGTCAAGATGGCAAGGAGAGAGAGAGAACGGAAAATGGCCGGATATGAATCCTCAGATAACGCCTCGAACGTCTTTGGCTCCGCTCGAGGCGTTCTTTGAGGATTCATATCTGGCCATCCATCCAGTGGCCCACAAAATGGATGGTTATCTAAAAAGAATACAAGCTGTGGGCCCCATTCAATGGCATATCCTTCGCAATAATCACGTGGTCAATACTCGTCTAATCAGTTCATTTGCCGAAAGCATTTCAGTCAGTCTCCTGTCCAACTTTTGGACCGTGAATGGAGATAACTGCTCAATGATCCAAGATAAAAGACCGTTGACTGTACGGTTGAGATCATCTGATCGGTGCATGTTTCAGACCTTCGCTGATACAGGAAGTGGCCCATCGACTGGATGGTTCAGATCCATTTGAAACATGCACTAATTGGTTGGTATGGATGATTAATACACAAATGCGCGCGCTGCTCCTTCGCCTATCTTTCGCTCTTTCATCCACTGAATGTGGACAAAATCCCATGTCCTTTTCTCAACTTTCTATTTGTAGGCCGCTGTATTGTCATATGTGGAAATTTTGCGGCATTATCCATCCGCATCGTGGCCTATCAGATCTACGGCCTGGATTACAAGACACGGGACCCACAACCACAATCTTCCTATCACTCCTTTACACCCATTTCTGCACGCGTGCATATGTGCTCAGCTGGTACATGTGAGATCCAAACCGTCCGTCGGGCTGGCCCCATCCGCGGTCCACCAATCAGCAGTGTACTTCTGTACGTTTCAAATGGAAGGATATTCTGGTAATTTCCCGTTCAGATTCAGAATTTCCCGCTGCTACGTATTAACTACCCCTTCCCGTTCTTCCATTCTTAGGCATTCCCAGGCTGGTACCTGAATTTTTCTTTCAAAAATACCCCTTTACCATGCAAAAGCTCCATCCGAATTCAATTCAATCCAATCCAACCCACCATTTCAGTGACCATCATCTCCTTTACTTCACCTCCCTTTAAATCCCAAACCCCAGAAACCAAAATCATCCAAAACTGCCTTCTTTTGCTGTAATTCATCTTTCAATGGCTCTGTTTTAGTGTTCTTCTTCATTCTTTAGCAATTCTATAATTTCTGAAGTTGTTGGTGTTGTTTCAGAGCTCCTCCAGTAGTAGGCTGGCCCCCGGTCCGCGCGTTCCGGAAGAACTTAGCTCCACAGCCAAAGCCAGGAGAGATGGAGTCGAAAGCTGCTGCAGCTGCTACTTCAGCAGAGGCGCCGAAGGCGGTGGAGGAGTCGATGTTCGTGAAGGTCAATATGGAAGGGTATGCAGTCGGGCGGAAGATCAATTTGAAGGCCCATGAAAGCTACGAGTCGCTCTCCCGCACTCTTCAGAAGATGTTCAACAACTTCTTTTCGAGTTCGGTTCTCGCTCTTTTCCATTATTGTCAATGCCTTTTCTAGTAATGTCTCTGAATTCAATCTTTTAATGTGGTCGATGGATTTATTGTGTTGTTCGTCGTGATTTTTCTACCAATTGAAGTGGATTCGCAGTTGCGGCACTTGTTGTTTATCAGGTGGGCTGACCCACTCATCAGATAAGGATGGCTGGAAAAGGATAACCAAACTGTCCACATTCAAAATACATATATGGCACACCTAATGAGTGGGCTGCTAGAGGGGCCTACATGATGAATGTTCAGGATCTCACATGTATGCGTCGTGTTGGCACGTGTGGGCCACTCGGTTTTGGTGCATGCCACATCAATTGGATGTTCTGTTTCTGTCATTCTCCGTAATTTTAGCAGGCCCATGTTGTCAATTTATTCATGTTGTTTTCTTGAACTTTCGCCGTTCTAATTCGATTCGTTTACACGTTTTATTCCCTTTTTCCCCCTAAACCCAATCGTCTATCTTGTATGTTGCTGTGGTTTTAGTGGACTGTTTGATGGTCCATCTAAACTTTCCTGTTGATATTTTCTTAGTAATTAAATCAATAGCTAATGGTCTTTTATTATAGCTCGATCGAGCTTTGGCAGACTGAAAATTCTCCTCCCACATGATCAAGTCCTCTATTTTTGTATTGTGATGACTTGTCTTGCATAACTCTATTTATATTTTCTTTTTCTTTTTTTTCTTTTTTTTTTTTCCATTTATGAATTTTCTATTGTGCAATTTGAAGAATTAGATAAGGACTTGTTCATCTGAGGTTGAGGTTTTACGTCACAACACATGTGAATTTGATACACATATGCGAGATCAGGCCATTCATCAGTTGGAGAACAATGTGCACATATGCTGTCCCAACAACCAGGCGACTTGGCTGATCAGGTGGGCCATACATGTACATTGAGCATGGACCAACATATTTTTCTAACCACCCATTTTTCCCATTCACATGAGTCCCAGTACATGACTAAACCAGCCTGTTTATTGGGCCATGGAATGTTCTCAGTGGTCCCCACTTAATGAATGTCCTGGACTTCACACACACATGCAGTGTTTCCTTGCGTGCGATGAAGAGAACCGTCAATCTCGCCCATGGGGTCCTGTTATCTGGCCTCATGCAACTCATTGATTTTTAGAACTAATTTCTTTTGATATTTTTCCTTCCATGCTGTTCTGTTTTTTCAGTTCGCTTAGATCAATACATATTCATGTGTTTCTTGATTCAAGTTTCCTATCAATGCTTATGGGTATGTCAGTAGGAGTTGTCTTACGATCCACTATAACTTCTACCAAACCCAAGTGATTGATTTTCTGATTATCTTCAAGTTCAGTGGTCTTATCTCAATGAATTTTTCAATGCTTGCCTCTGTTTCTCTTCATATTTCTTAAATTTTTGACGAATTCTTGTTTGAATTTTTTCAATGATTTCAACTGAATGTCATGTTTTTATTCTCATGGTTTCTACTCAGATTTATTCGCCTATGAGGCGGCATTACATACACAATACCTTACGCCTTTAATGTTGAATGACCAGTCCAGACCACCCATCTAATGGGTCTTATCTGTGAAGGGCCAAATGTTTACAATCACCCCAAATGGATGATCTTAGCCATCAGCTTGTCCTGTTGAATGTTGATCATAACCATTTTGACTCGTCAACCATCCTTTTTAGGCCACTATTCATATGAAAGAATACCTTATTTGATTTCTATTTTCATAAGTGACTCCCTACAGATTGGACCTGTTAGATGGTTGGTTTACACTTCTTATCCAGGGTGCGAAACGCAAAATCATGTTTAATATTTTATGTTCTCAGTCAAATCAGATCTTCCACAGCTATTTTTGTTACTCTATTTTTCAGCTGACCCATTCGGTGATTGCTTTTTTCTATTTATTCGTGTTCAGTTAATTACTTTAAGAAGAGAAGGAACAGAGCGAAGAAGATGAGATAGTAAATTCTGACCACGTCCTTATTTACGAAGACAATGAAGGAGATCGGATGCTTGTAGGCGACGTGCCATGGGAGTATGTCCTTTGCATTTTAATTTCATTCCTTTTATTTGATACAATCTTTTTCCACCAAAGTGATATTTGCACCTTATCTTTCTATGCACACACCACCTTTTTTGTACCTTCTGGTATTAGAGTAGTACCAGAAGCGAACCGTTCGAGTACCATAAAAGGGGTATATGAATTAAAAACATGGGGTGTAAATAACACATTAACCTCATTTAAGAGAGAGATCATGCATTAGTATGTATGCGTATACATGTGAACAGCCTCATGAAGAAAATTCTAACCAAGAAATCTTGCAGGATGTTCATCAGCACCGTCAAAAGGCTATATATAATTAGTGGGTCTAGAGCACCATCACTGGGTACAAAATACAAAAACCACATCCGATATCTTTTGTTTCTTAAGGGTGTGTTTGGATGCAAAATTCAATCAGATTATAATACGAAAATTCGTTAATTCAATTATGTTACCTTCGAGTTGGACTTGAAAGGTATGTAATTGCAAAAGAGCTACTTCCTCACTATGTGGTAACTGATGGAAGTTGCCAGTGCATCCAAACACATCTCTTGATGATATTTTAATTGTTCCCAAATGCTGAAATATTTTGTAAATTTCAGTGGCTGGAAGAGCAGCAGCGAAAGATCAGCAGTGAGTAGATTACAGACTCTGCATTGCAATCACTGAGCTGAAGCAGTGGATAACAAGATGCATGACTATTAGATATATCCGTCGTCCTCTTTCTTTTTGTGATCTGTACTGCTTTAGGTTGCTTAGGAGGCTTTGATTCCGTCATTTTTCGGTGTTTTCCAATGTTCTCCGGTTATTCGGGCTTCTGGATTCCGAGACATTGGACTCAGTCATATAATAATACCAACTGTGATTATATATCATGGGTTTTCTTAATTAATGTTAAAGCGTGTCGTGATGGTCTCTGTTTATGTATGTATGTATCATCGACTGCAATTTAAGTGGGCCATGTATCGTTTGATCCCTGCCCTTTATATACTTGGAGGAGAAATCCTAGCCATGTACATTTTTAATCATATGCTAGCCATGTACATTTTTAATACAGCCTGCTATCTGCCATGGTTTTAATCATATGCTAGCATTACAGGCAAACTTGATGACAGTTCTTTTAACTGGGTTATTGTACTTGGGACAATTGATCTGGTGGGCCACCACAAATAGACACCCCCCCCCCCCCCCCCCCCAAAAAAAAAAAAAAAAGAAAATAAAGAAATGAAGTGATTGGAGAACTCTGAAACTGCAGTTGTGAGTTTTGCCCTTTTGAATCCGGACAATGTTCAAATGCCTTGATTTTTTACGCTATGGCCCATCCTTCTGGGGGCCAACCAAATCAACAGTCCCACAAATGCCACATGCACAATAGAGATTATTTTCTGCATGCGTCATGGAACTTCATGGAGTGTGTATCATGGTAGTATCGCTTGGCACCTTTGGGCATTTGTCCGATGATCTGGCTCACAGCGAGTGTTCTTTCTGTTCTACATGTAAGAATTCTATAAGGTGGGCCTTATTGATCAACGGTCTGGATTGTCCTAAGGGTTGGATAATGTGATCGGGTATACCAGTGGGCCCCACTAAATTGTGATACATTCAGAAGTTCATGTAAAGGGTAGAGTGCTATAACCGTGATACACACACGGTGTTTTAGAGGAACAGGGATTGTCAAATTCGTGTGGAGCCATAGGGAGTGGAGTTTTGATGGGTTTCAAACTCCTCTATCCTCTGCATTATAAAATAGGGTTAGGTCCCCGATCCAACACCACCGATAGAAGTATTAGTCTCATCATATCTTCTCTAAGGGTGTAAGGAGAGGAAGACTCTAGCAATCAACTTCAGCATCCCTGTTTACAATAATGGCGTCCCAACCAGGTAAGCCATCTATTCCTTCAGATCTCCATATCTAATGCACATAAGATCATTTGGCTATTCCGCATATAGTATTACACTACAGCCATAAATTTGCCTCAAGTAGCCGACTTTTGATTAAATAATGGCCGAATTGCATTGATGGTAGTCCTTGTATTGAAGGAAAAGCTACGAATTGCAATTGTGTTACTTTCTTTGCATTGATAGTAGTCCTTGTAATCTCAATTCTTTACATTCTTTAATACCGTGGAAGAGAATGCGGGTGATGCATGACATTACATCACGAACCACACCTAATAAGTTGAACCATTGAGAAGATTTGAAAGAGAGAGAAGACTTGTAATTCGAGACGATTGCATCGTATACTTACAGGAACACGACTTTAACATAGGGGTGGAAAATGATATCATGTATCCTTTACACAAGTCAAACAAAGTGTTGATCATTCTCATTGGTTTGATGCCACGAAAGATAAGTTAAAATCCATGAGGGACAATAAAGTATGAGATCTTGTTGAATTACCAGCTAGAATAAAACCGATTGGTTGTAAATAGATATTTAAAATCAAGCGGAACTCCAAGGGTAATGTCGAAAGATATAAAGACAGACTTGTTGTCAGGGGTTTTAACCATCGTGAGAGCATTGACTTTAAGGAGACTTTCTCACCAGTATCTAAGAAAGACTCATTCAGGATTATAATAGCTCTGCTAGCTCATATGGAGTTAGAGTTACATCAAATGGATGTAAAGATAGCGTTTCTCAATGAGGATCTGCATGAGAATGTATACATGTTACAACCTGAAGATTTTGTAGCCAATGACTTAGAACATTTGGTTTGTAAACTAAAGAAATCCATCTATGGGTTGAAAATAGATATCACGTCAGTGATACCTAAAGTTTCATAAAATAACTTCCTCGTATGGTTTTATAGAAAACCCTGTAGATGAATGTATCTATATTAAAATCAGTGGGAGAAAGTTCGTTATGATGATTTTGTATGTTGATGACATTCTGTTAACTAACAATGACATCAGGATGTTGAGCGGCACCAAAAAATTCTCATGTCAAATATTTGAAACGAATGACCTCGGTGATGTCTCTTATGTCGTTAACATTGAGATTTGTCATGACGGATCTCATGGACTGTTTATCTTGTCATAGAGAGCCTATATTGTTAGGATACTCGAAAGGTATGACATACAAAATTGTGCTCCTAAACAGTCATCCATTGTAGAGGATAATATATTCAGTCAATTTCAATGTCCCGAAAATGATTTGGAAAAGAATCAAATGAAAGAATTTTCGTATGCGTTAATAATAGGGAACATCATGTATGCTCAAGTTTGCACGCGGCTAGATATTGTCTTTGTTGTTAGAATGTTGGGCAGGTATCTATCTAATTCAGGATCACAGCATTGAATAGCTGCAAAGATAGTGTTACACTACCTACAAAGAACAAAGGACTTTGGACTCACCTACAGGAGATCTAACCATTTGGACTTGGTCAATAGTCGATGCAAATTATGATAGCTGCGTTGGATACTGAGAAGTCCACCTTAGGCTATATCTTCATGATGGTTGTGGGGTTGTATCTTGGAAAAGCGTAAAACAGTTAATTACAACCTTATCCACCATGAAAGCTGGATTAATTACTTGTTATGAGGCATGTAATCAGGCATTGCAATTACTACGTTTCTTCTCTGGTTTGCAGGTACTGGAGCATATCCCGAAACCATTAAAAATATTTTGTGATATTCAACTGTGATTTTCTTATCTAGTAACAACAAGCACTCATCAAGGTCAAGGCATATCAACATCAAGTACCTTGTTGTAAAGGAAATAGTATAGAATCGTCAAGTGTTTGTGAAGTTCATCAGCACTAAGCAGATGATTGCAGATCTATTCACTAAAGGGCTCCCTATCACGTCATTTTAGGAGTATGTTACATTCATGTAAGTCATTGATTTCATAGATGTTTTCAGTTAGTGGGAGTTAAGTGTGTTTTATTTTCACAACATTAAAGATATCTCATTTCATAAAGTTATTTGATGATTCTGATATAAAGTTAATTTCTGTTTTCTCTAAGTATGTGCAATATAGTTTGAGTAAGTAGAACTACAGTCATGTCTCATTTAGAGACATTTAAAAGCTTCGGGACTTCTTAAGCATAGACATACATCATCACATTACATGTGTAATCCTTATACCACACTTCCTAGTTCCAGATTTATGTCGTCAAGACTATTAGTATTTATGATCGTGCTTAGCCTCACTTCGCCTAGATAAAATGTTGTGATGATTACCGCAATTCGATACTAACAGCCTTGATGGACCAGATTGTCATAGCATTACCCGTATTATCCAACAATATAATTGATTAACCATTTGAATGTTTCTTCAAATCAAAACATGTTTTTCAAAATATTTGAAAAGATTAATCATTGACATTAATAAAATGTGGCCCAAGTGGGAGAATGTAAGAATTCTAAAAGGTGGGCCTTATTGATCAATGGTTTGAATTGTCCTAAGGGTTGGATAACGTGATTGGGTATACTAATGGGCCCCACTAAGTTGTGATATATTCAGAAATTCGTGTAAGAGATGGAGTGCTATAACTGTGATACACACACAGTGTTTTAGAGGAACAGGGATTGTCAAATTCGTGTGGAGCTATAGGGAGAGGAGTTTTGATGGGTTTCAAACTCCTCTGCCTTCTGCATTATAAAATAGGGTTGAGTCCCTAATCCAACACCACCGACAGAAGCATCAGTCCCATCGTATCTTCTCTAAGGTTGTAAGGAGAGGAAGACTCTAGCAATCAACTTCAACATCCCTATTTACAGTAATGGCGTCCCAACCAGGTAAGCCATCTATTCATTCGGATCTCCATATCCAATACACAAAAGATCATTTGACTATTCCGCATATAGTATTACACTACAACCATGAATCTGCATCAAGCAGCCCACTTTTTAATTGAAAAATGGCCCAATTGCATTGATAGTAGTCCTTGTATTGAAGGAAAAAGCTACGAATTGCAATTGTGCTACTTTCTAGTTGGATTTGAGAGGAATGTAATCGCGAATTTTAAGACTACTTAATCATTCCGAACGCTACTTTAAGATCGTTACAACACTGGCATTTCCTTGCCATTGAAATAATTATTGCAATTCAATTATAATGCATCCAAACGCAATTAAAAGTTGCATCTCGTTCTATGTTTAGGCAACGTGTCTTATGATTTTCATGTACTTCTGAAATAATATGGATTCATCCATCATCTACATGTTCTATACGTGTGTCAATCCACGCCTTCAAATTTGTGGGGGTCTGTTACTAGAGCTGGGCACGGATGACTCAACTTGTCCGACTTGTTCAGATCCGACTCGATCCAAACTGAGTGGGTGAGTCGATCCGAATTGAGTTGACTTCATTCAATCCGAACTCAAATAGAGTCGAGTTCGGTCACTCAGTAACTTGACTCGACCCAAAATCCAACTTAGTATTGACCCAACATGATTCGAAACTCAACTTGTGTGTGTATTAAAAAACATTCAGATCTGACTTTTCATATCTAAGATGCCATGCCGCAATTCTGGCAAGTGAATCTAGGCTTTGAGTGATGATTTTAGCCCATGAATACCCGTTGCACGCGACTTGACTCGGTGCCAACTTAGTCTGACTCAGTACTCATGACCGAGTCGGACTCGGTCCGGGTTAGTCCAGGCCAGACGTGGACTCAGATCAGGTTAGACATGCTGGACTTGGTACCGAGTCAGGCCTATTTCAAACCGGATCGTGTCAAGTCAGCCCTAACTGAGTCGAGTCGGACTCTATGCCCAGCTCTATTTGTTGCAATGGAGCATATGAAATGGACTGTTACGAAATATGAAATGCTCATGAGTCCAAATTCAATAGGGAGATCATTTTCCTATCTGGGGGCTGATGATCACTAGCTAACTTGATTGGGCCCACATGTGGAGCTGGTCTGATGATCGCAATCGTCGGCTCTACCATGTATGTGCCACAGCAAGTAACTAGCAGATTCTTTGGAAAATGGAGTACAGCTGAAGAGAATTTCAAGGATTCATGTTCAACTCCAAGAACCAACGGTCAGAATCGTTCTTTCAGCTTGATCATCGTACAGCTGGCCTCTTAAAAGTACGGCAGGGATGATCGACGGTCCAATCATATGTGTGTGAGCACGCTCCCCGATTAGGCAATGGAACTCATTGGTCAAGATCTCCACAATGGGTCCACGATTTGGATGTTCTGGATTGCCATGCATATATTTCAAATGGTAAATCAAAACGGCTAGGATTTCTTATTGGTGTCATCGCTTCTGGTGTCTCCCGTACGGCCTACCCGTTGACGGTCCAGATCCTGCATGGGCTCCATCACGGTTCTCTATCTAACTCAGTAAATTGCCAGGCCCATGTCCCGTCGTGGACATGAAAGTTTACACGTGCGAAGCACATGTGCACATATACACGTGTTTTCGATTCCCAAAAGTGGGACGCGTGGTATCAGGTTTATTTAAACCGGGAATGGAGAAATCCCCATAATTCCCACATCAACTATGAAACCAAGTGAGCCCCACCACGTTAATTTAGAGCTATTGGCATGATTTTCATTTTTCTTGGTGTTGTGGTCCATTTAAACCTTTCGATTGGCTGAGTTTTGTTTTTTACACTGAAATCGAGAGGGAGAACACGATGGACGGGGTGGATCGGTTTCATAGTTGATGTGGGCCTCACAGAATCCCGGCACCACCACAATTTCTGGTGGAACCGGGACCATATGATCACACCTCGGTTGGAACTTGGGAAGATCACCGAGATTAGATCTCCTTCAGTGGATTGGGTACTGATTGTTTTATATCTCTCTCTTACCCGTCTATCCATTGGCCATGAATCAAAATGTTAAGATTGCCGTACTAAGGATATTTTACGGCTGTAATCTATCCACATCGAGAGACAATAATTAACGGTCAGGATTACAAACCATAGGATCCACTCGTCAGAATTGAAAAACCTAAGCGTACGGTGCCAAGATGAGGGAATCGGATCGGCTACTCCCCCTGCCACCAGCCAATGGCTGGTGTTTCGGTGCTCTGTGGGGCTCCACCATGATGTATGTGTTTCATCCATTCCGTCCATCTATTTTTCTAGATCCTTTTATGGTATGAGACCAAAAATGAGATATATTCCAATATCAAGTGGATACATTACAGAGAACAGTTTTGAATGAACACTGACCATTAAAAACATTTTGGGGGTCATAAAAGTCTTGGATCAATCCTATTTGTTTTTTTTTCCTCCATCTGGGTCTTTATGACCTAATCAACAGATTATTTTTGAATAAACAGTATAGTGGGCCTTAGGAGGATTTTAATGGAGGATATCCAATCAATATTGTTTTCCTGTGGTGTGGTCCACCTGAGATTTTTAATCCCTATAATAATTGGATTAAGCTTAAAATGATCTATAACACAAATGAACGGAATGGATGAAACACATACATCATAGTGGGGCCCACAGAGCACCGACCACCAGCCATTGGCTGGTGTCAGGGGAGTAGCCAATCCGTCTCCCAAGATGAGGGCCCACTTATCCCATAACTCGTCGGACCCTCAATGATCGAGGCTGTGTACAGGCCCAGAGATGAATGGATCAGAATTCCGAGCCAGGGCAAACTAGTGGCAGCCCTTCCAAAATAAACGGCTAGATCTCCTGCCCGTGCTCCTGCGTGTATCTGAGAGAGTAGAATGCGTGTCGTGTCAGCGAACTCCTTTACAAAACAGAAGGCGCGGGGGTCTCCCTCAGGTCTCGCTTATCCAGCGCCGAAACATATAAAATGCGCAGGGAGCTAAGCAGATCCGCCTTAGGACGCACTCTGGGCTATTTTCAACTCTCCAATCTGTCAAAGGTAGATTCGAATTTTGAATTTTTTTTAAAATCATCATAATTAGATAAACAAACACGGATTCTTTCTTCTTTGGAAAGCGATTTCAATTAAGGTTAGGGTTTTATAAAAGGGATCGGCTCTCTGTTATGATTCTTCCTTTGTTGTTCTTTGTTGCGAATTAGGGTTTAGGGTTTCTGATCATTTCTATTCCAATTCCGATTGCGATTTCGATTTTTCTTATTCGGTGCCACGGGCTATGAATTAAGAAAAGGATAGAATTGAGTGATTGGTCGTTGCAAATTTCAAATTGTGGTGAATTATCCACCGTTCGTAACTCACTTACATGCCAATATGGACCGTCGAAATTGTGGGCTCTGTTGTGGATGGAACATGGTCAGAAAACCTCACCGATTTTGTGCAAGCTTGAGATTCCCATTTTTTTTTTTTTTTTTTCCATTGAACTGATGACCATTTTCTTTTTAACTGCCCAGTTGATAGCCGCTGATCGAACGGTTGGGATAGTTCAGCCGTTGCAAATTTTGGGCTCGGGCTATTCTCCATCCGTAGTGGACCCACGTTCTGGACAATCTGGAATCTGGATTGCTGTGCTCGCATGCCACATGTATGGTGGATGAGTCACTGTGGTTGGGAAATGGCAGTGAACTATCATGATAGGAAAGACCATTGATTTTCTTAATTGGCTAGTTATTATTATTTGCTGGAATTTGTTTAACTTTGATCTTTTATGAAGATCTGAAAGAAGAGAGAAAATCTACTACAATCGTTGCGGGCCATTAAATCTGATTCCGAGAATGGAAAACAATTAATGGTCTGCAAAGGTAGCACAATACCTCTCTGTCTTGCTCCTGAAGCAATGGGATGTATTACTTGAATATGGAACCGTTTCAGTCTTTGTTGGGTATAAGGGTGGGAATGTTCAGGTTTCAGCCGGGTTAGGCTAGGCGTGGCACAAGCCTGGCACGGCCTAGCATGGTAGGCCCAAGCCGAGGCTGCAAAAAATTAGTCCAGCCTGGGTCCTACCCAAGCTGGCCCAAAAATCGATCAAGTCCTATTTCCCATGGTGAATGTTCCTAATACATCCCTTGGTCAGGTGGGCCCAACATGCAAAAGAACATTTAGAAAACATGAAAACCAAGGTCCGCATGCAAGATGCCTGTGTTGCCTAACCAGTGATTTGAACAACATATATGTAGAATAGAACACATTTAGACATGAAATCTGGACAAGCTGGCCCAGGCTTAAATGACCTAAGGCCAAGCCTGGCCTGAAAGTTGATCAGGACATAAATGCCAGGCCCACAAGCCAAGCAATAGGTCAAAGCCTGGTCCCGTGGCCACCCTGAGGCGGGTATCAAATGAATGGTCCCTCCACGCCCAGCTGGGGTATGAAGGGGATATTATTTAGTAAACCAACCACATTAGCAAATGCATATCCTCTCCTTTCTGTGTTCGTCTCTTAAGAAGTGTATGACCCAAACTGCCAATTGGCCAATATTGCCTCTGGTTAGCAGACCAGAAAACCTGGATTCACCCGAAATCAGCCCTATGGAAATATTCACAAGAATGCGTACAATATTGTTGTTTTGGGGTTTCTTCAAACCAACTTGGCTCTTTGTTGTAGACAAAATTTTTCTGCATGCATGTGTGTGTATTGGTGGGTTCGTGATGACACCTTTGCTTGTTTAAGGCTCAGATCCATCAGATTTCTGCAGTTTCTTTAGCCAATCCAGTTGAAGTTTACAGGCACTATTTTCAAATAATGCTTGAGTTGACTGAGCAAACAGTCCATTTTACGTGACCAACAATTGCGTACCTTGAAGCAATCCATATCATTCATTATACACAAGGTTTTTCATATCCGTTATGATACGGCTGTAAAGGCCGATATAGAAACGGGCGTGGCTGTTATGTGATACGGGGGTGAAATGGAGTAGTTGTATTTTTAAGGACCGTATCGGATGTTAATGATTGTTACCCCTAACCGTCACCCACTGTAATGGTCGAAAAATGGTCACCTTTTATATTTAAATCCACTTTCTCCTCATTTTTCACTTTTCTCATTCCAAAAACTTTTCCAGATCATGCTACAACAAATTTTGACCATTCTTACTATAGTTTTTAGGATTAAAACTGCAGATTGAAGCTATTTGGGCGAATGAAAGCTCTGAGGGCCAATTTTCAAAAAAATAAATAAATGGTATTTATGCTTCTTTTTCCTCAGATTTCTAGTTCTAATGCTTGATTGTGATGTATGATAAACATTAGAGACATATAACCATGTTCATAAATTCACTAGAGGACCCGATACAACACGCTCACAAAAAGTACCCCGTTACGCTACCGTAAACATGTTTAAATAAAAGAATAGATATTTGGAATATTTTGGATTTTCTACATGTTTTTTCAGAATTTTTCGGGCAATTTTTTTTTTTTTTTTTTTTTCAACTGTTACGGGGGGTCATAATGATCGTTACACTCCCGTATTGGCCGTTACAGCCAATACCTGTATCGGTAATGGTGGTGACCATTATGGCCACTGTTACCGATACGGAATACTATGATTATGCATGCCAATCATGGATGGGATGGATGGATCATTCCCTGGATCCTCCCCTCCCTTCGTACTGTTGCTGAGCCAAGGAAAATATACTTTTGCTTAGATGAGCATCATATATATATATATATATATATATATATATATATATATATATATATATATATATATATATGACAACAGGGTGTCCCTGCCCCTTTAAGGCGTGACTATTCCCCACCCACCTGCATCAGGTAATTCATGGGGAGTGGGATATACTTTTGCTCAGATGAGCATCATATAATTCATCTTGTGTATAAACAAGTTGGATTTAATTGCTTTCAATGAAAATAGAAAACTATTAATGGTTTTGTACTGCCTTTATATATATATAAAATGGTTCTGTAGTGAGATTCTTAACTGTTTTGTTCTTTGCTCGTTTGTTGGTTAGATGAGTGAAGGTATCTCGGGAACAGTTTTGCTCAATTCGGGATTTGCTTGGTTATGGAGAAGTATAGACTGAAAATCAAGTTTAAGGCATCAACAACAGAGACCCCGACAAATGATAATTCCCATGGAGGTAATACTGGTCGACCATTTCTGGTAGCTGCAGTGACAGAAACAAATTCATCTTCTGACGAGGGTTTCCTTCCTGCGACGTGCGTGGCCATGAAACGCAAGCGTGGCCATAGAGCAGGTCATAAGAAAGGGAAAAGCAAAAAACCATTGGTGGTCGAGAATGATCCTGTTTCAAATATTGATAACACAAACACCGAATATGATTCGGGTTTGGATGACATTGATGATTGCCAACTGAATTCAGCTATGGAGATTGAAGCAACCTCCCCGGAGCCTGATAAATCAAGTAAACTTATGAGCATGGATGTGGATGGATTGAATGATAGGCCAGTGGGGCGTGTTAAGGTGAAGCTCAGGTCAAAAGTGTTAGAACCTAAGCACACTTACTTGAATGAACTAACACAAAGTGATGCTGATAAAAGCTCCCTACAGAGGGTGTTAGAGAAGCATGGAGAAGTTACTGAAAACGTGGAGGATGGGGCCAACTCACGCTCTGAAATGCAAGCTACTCTTTCAGCAAGCACAACCAAGAAAGCTGGCAGCATAAAGATCAAATCTTCAAGGGGTTTAGGCCCTTCGGGTGCTGTCATGCCAGAAAAATATATCAATAAGCCAAATAGTCCTGCACAAATGCAGGAAGATAGGACCCATGTTCTCTTAGAAAATGAGAAGATTGTAGATTCATCAACATCTAGGGAATCACGCCAAAGGGAATCAAAACTAGCTCGTCAGGATCACCAATACAATGAGAAAGAACTTAACGCTGCCCTCATGGTAAGTTGGAAAAATAGTTGAGAACTCTAGTTACAACCTTTAAATTTGAATTTCTTATGTTGAATGCTATATTGAGCCTCATTTAACTTATTTGGGAGTGCTACTTGACCTTTTTTTCTCTAGGTGATTAAGGAAATCATGAAAACGGATGCAGCCGAACCCTTCAATACTCCAGTTAATCCTGTTGCTCTGGGAATACCTGTAAGTATGCTTTGTAATTAAGATGCTACACATACAAGCCATTAGTCTATGAATATATCTGCTTGCTACTAAGTACATGAATGTTTAGGCATATGCCTCTACTCAGCTGATTGCTTCTGCTGAGCACAAATGTAATGCTTTCTCTGCCTTTGGTCACGAAAATGTTGCTGTGGAGCAGAGTGTTCCTAGGTCCTCGAGTACCATATTGATTTCATTATGCATTATTGGGCTGGTTCCAAACATTCAGTTGTGAGGCTGTTCTTCCCAGGGTATCTTACTTGCCTTAAATTTATGGATACTAGGAATGTACTGCCTTGTTCATGTTCCTTCCATTTCAAAATAAAGTTTTCAATGTCATTGGCCTCACTGTAAGGTCAACTTTGATTGATTGAAAAAGGAGGTCAGCATTGCCATGGTTTACTTTTATGCTGCTTTCTCATGCTAAAGCAGTTATCATGGCCCGAAATATAGTCAGATCATGGTTCTGAATATGCGTATCATATCAGCCGATATGGGCATATTGTATCCGTAGCGGCTTGATACGATATGCGATTCGGGGCTGCATTGGCCATATCTGAAAAGGTTGTGCCATATCGGCCGATACAACCCATATCGACACCCATATTTTGTACTGATATGGGTATAAAAAAACAACACCCCCCCGCATCTTTCTTTTTTTAAAAATCCTTGTTCAAATCCATATAAATGTTAATTATATGCCTAAATCTACCAAAACCTACTAGATTTGGAGATCGTTTCAATCATTTTGTGTTTTTTTTTTTTTTTGGCATTTATGCCTGATTTTTCTGTAATTTGTGATTTTTTTTATAAATTCGAGCACAGATCTGGGACGGGGACTCAATTCTGATCAGATCTACATCAGATTTGATCGGAATCTTTTTTTTTTTTTTTTAAGGAATTTCTGTCGAAATGTCTGAAAATGTTAATTTTTAATAATCCGAGAACGGATTTGGACAGGGGACTCAATTCCGATCAAATCACGACAGATTTGATTGGAAAAAGAGGGTTTTCTTTTTTTTGGAATTTCTGTCAAAATTTTAATTAATTAATTTTTTTTTTTAAAACTATAAAGCTTTGGGGGCTAATTTTGTTAAGAACTACACCAGATTTGAGGAATTTTGTTGTTGTTGTTTTCAAATATTATGCTTATTTTTCTTGGACACTTAATAGTTAATAGTTAATACTAAATAGTCCAAATAGTTAATAATATATAATCATATTAGACTATTAGCAATATATGATATCAATTTATGACATATATCAACAGTTTATATAAAAAAATCAATACCAGAACTTACAGTAGGTCAACCCGCCAGGATAACGTTCTTACCAAAGAATAGTCCAATACACCATTGAATACATGTTTAAAACATACGCAAAAAATGATAGATTTGTAAATATCTCATTTTCCCTATTTTTTTGATATTTTTTTTTTTCTTAAAAAAAAAATTCTGACTCATACGGGCTGATAAGGCTCCTATACCAATACACGACACCGTATTGTATCATTTTTCCGCGGGGCCGATACGGTCGCTGATACCTGTCATTCGGAACCATGAGTCGGATACTGAACACTTGTTGAAGTCGACATTTGGCAAGGTCCTTGGGTTGGGTAGGGTTAGAAAACATGTCAACAAGGTAGGATCGTCCTTAGGTGGGGTGGGATGGGCTGGGATGGGGTGGGGTGGGGTGGGGTGGGGTGGGGTTGTCAAAGTCCTTGGGTTGGAAAACACCAACCTAATGTGAAACAGCTTGGGTTCAGGTTGAGCAAAATTGGATTCGGTAGGAACAATCACATTTTGTGTTGGGATGGGTTAGGGTTTGCGTATAGAGGAATTTATGTTCGGTTCGGATTGGGCAGCTTGGGTTAGGATTCAGGTTGGGTCAGGTTGTGGGTTGGGTTCTCTTAAGGTCGGGTTGGGCTCGGGTTGACCCTCAACTGTACTTAAACCACCTGAGTTGCACCCCTACACTCAATACTAATATCTTCTGAAGAGGGGGGGGGGGGGGGGGGGGGGGGGGGGGGGGGGGTAGTGCAAATTAAAGTTTTTTTTTTTTTTTTTTTTTGAAAGGAAACAACTTTATTGATAAGCCGCTTCAAAATGAAGGTGGAAAAGAATACAAGACAAAAAAATAAAATAAAATTACAAGCCCAAAAGAACAATAAAGACACAAAGCATTCAGATCCTTAAAGCTGGAGGCCCATTCAATCACCCAAGAAGCAATCTTCCGAGCAACCAAGCTAACAGATTCTAATCTATTCTTGAAACACTGACTATTCCTTTCACACCAAATGGCCCATAGAACCGCCGTAGCCGCCAACAGCCACACCACTGATGGTGCAACTTTTGTCTTGTCTTGTCTGAATAGCATTGGATCATGGGTTTAGAATTAGAAACCAATACATGATTCTCCATGAGCAAACGATTATATGCAATGCATTTCTGTAATTTTAGTTGGTTCTATCTTGTTCAACAGCCTGATAGGCTCTCTCTTTCTCTCTCTCTCTGTTTTTATTTTTATTTTATTTTTTATCAGGATTATTTTGATATTATAGACACCCCTATGGATTTTGGCACAATATGCCATTATCTTGAACATGGGCTTAAGTATATGAACTCAGAGGATGTGTATAAAGATGTACAGTTCATTTGGAAGAACTGCTACAGGTACAACAGTAAGGGGAATTATATTCTGGATCTTATGAAACGTGTGAAAAAGCATTTTAGAAAGTGTTGGATGGCAGCTGGGCTGTACTGTGAACCGCAGAAGAGGATCAACGGTGAGTTTTCTCAGTTAACTAGAGCTAAAGCATGCCATTTTTATATTCTTTTCTTTTAGTTTTTGGTTAGGTAACATCAACTTTATTCAAATAATCCAGTTCTTTTGTTTTTTGTTTTTGTTTTTTTTTTTTTAAATGTAATATTCGAGCCTCATGTGATGCTTACATTTTGGCTGATGGTAGTCAAGATGATCTCGTTTTCCATTATTGTCCTGCTCCATGCCTGCTTATGATAAATTAGATTGATTCTCTTTCCTGTTTGTTCTATGGTTATGCTAGCACTTGTATTATGTTACTCTTATATGACATTGCTTCCTAAAAAACATAATTTTGGTTTCTGTATTGAATGGCACGATTGTCGGATATCATAATATCTCTTTCATGTTTCTGAACTTCCTTGGTTATTTAAGTCTTTCCTCAACGTTCATATGTTTTTTCTGCAAACGTACATGTCTTTGTGTATTTATGATGAAGTCAGCCACCCCCCTTTCTTCAAATACTCTTTCACAGAATATAAAAACCAATGAGGCTTGGTGGACAAATGCCTCCTCTTTGCACAGGGCTTTGGCTTTGTGGACAGGTATCTCCAGGTTGAGGAACTGTTTTGAGGAAGGGATGTTTTTTGTTTGGGGGATGGGAGAATGATTAGGTTTTGGGATGATGTCTGGATTGGAGACAAAACTCTCCGTGAGGAATTTCTGAGGATTGCTAGTGTATTCCTGGGCTCAGATATCTCATTGGCTAGCTGCTTGTTTTGGGTAGGGATGCAATATGGACCCCTTTTTGCCGAAGGAATCTCACGGAGGAGGAATTCTTGCTGTGTTGTCTAGGCTGGTAGGCATCTTGCCTTCTCCTTTGACAGAATATTTGCTATATTGGTTGGTTGAGAAAGTGGGGCTATTCTCGTCCGCTCCTTCATTTGGGGGGGGGGGGGGGGGGGGATGCATTAGCATGGTTGGTCGGCAGGAACAATGTGCTTATGATGGATAATTTATGGACGAGGAATATGATCATCATAAATGCTTGTCCTCTTTGTTTGCGTAGCGAGGAGACTATTAATCATCTTTTCCTTCATTGCCCCTTCGCGAGTAGGTTGTGGGATTGGGTTTTGTGGTCCTTCGGCATTTCTTGGGTGATGTCAGAATCAGTTAGAGAGTTCTTTCTGTCATAGCATGGTGATGCAAGGCCCGTGATCTAGACTTGATATGATGCAAAGAAATTATAAATAGATTAAAGAGCAATTCAAAGTATAAGATATACTAACCTACCACAAATTTAAGAAATCAAACTAACAATAAAATTTAGATTTCAATCTAAATCACATTCTCACAATAAACTAAACCATATAAAACATGAATTTCAAAGGATCAATGGAAGGTAGAACTTCCACTTTAGCATAGGCTTGGGTTTAATTCAAGGGGACTGATTTGGTCTTTCCAGGGTTGGGTCGATGAGAATCTAGAGTTATGGATTTGAAAGGAATTAGTGTTTTGGAAGGACTTGAGAATTTAGGATTTTATATGGAATTGAGAATTAGGGTTTCATAAGGAATTGAGGATTAGGGTTTGGGGAAAATTAGATAACTAGGGCTTATAGGTGGATAGGAGTTAGGGTTTTAGGCTAGGGTTTAAGGGATATGAAGATGGATTGAAGAAAGGAAAGAAAAACGGAGAGAAGAGGTTGACCGTACAGTTGTACAGCCCTGTCCATACAGCCATACAAACTGACTTGTACAGACAGGCAGTCCGTACGTGTGGGCTTGAAGGAGGTGGGATGGGTTGGATTTTGGTGGAGAGAGGGATAAGAGAAGATGGGTTTTGGGCAATTGATTTAGGTTTAGAGGAAAAAAATAAAGGGGTTTTAGGTTTGGAGAAGAAAAAAAGGATTTGAGAAGAAGATGAGAAAGACGAGATAAATACCTTTTCAAAGAGAAACAAAGAGGAGAGACTAGGCTTCACACCTTGGCATCACACCATTAATCTCAATTCACAAGAGATTTTCTATCTTAAAGTAAGAGTATTTTTATTTTTTATTTTTTATTTTTTATTTTTTTTTTGTTTAATATATAAAATTCAAAACGTGCAATCATGGGCTAGGGTTGGACGTCCAAGCCTTTTATAATCTTAAGAGGGACTTTTTACAAAAAGATGCTCTCATATGAAAATCCTCGCATAAGGACGCTCAGTGAAATAACATTTGTTCTTAACCCCCTAATATCAACAAAATATCAAAATAAATCCAACATGAATAATCAACTAAATAAAATAAATAAATCTAAAACATCTTAAAGTCTACGATCAATGTGATCTAAGATCACAATTATCCAACCGTTTGATTAAAGCTTCCTCAAGATTCAACCGTCCGATCGACGTGTCCTTGCAATCCAATAGTCCAAACTCCTCAATAAGCAACCCACATGCATCTTCCTAGCGTATGGTCTTCGAAGATGTACGATCATGCACGTGGGGTCTTCAATGTGGCCCACCTAGGCCCATGTAGTGGTCACCAAGCCAGACTGTAACTGGAGTTGATCTCGTCCTCTAATATACTCTGTGAGGTGCTCGGATGTCCTCATCACATGGGGAGGGGTGGGGAGAAGTGGCAAAAGGGCATGGAAATGGACCTTACCAGCGGGTATTTAGGCTTTATTGAGGGAAATGAACAACTATCATTTTCGCAACATTAGTGGAACAATGGAGGTAGTTTTGATGGTAAAATGTGAAGTTCTTGATTGGGTGGCGATCTCTCTGGTTTGCAGAGTTGTTTGGTATGGTTTTGGGGGGTGGCTATCCCTTGTATTTCTTTGTATTTTTTTAAACTGTTTTCAGCTCTCCCTAATGAAGTTGTCAACTTTAAAAAAAAAAACAAAACAAAAAAAAACAATGAGCTCTTCAGTTCCTCAATGAAATAAATGATAAAACAATGAGAGCCCCCTTAAGATCTGATGGATGTGTTGTGCATTGAAAGTTTGTTTTACCAGTAGTTGTCCTAGATATAGTTATTCACAAGGTTCTCTGCTGACAGGTGTCCTTGATATGTATATTTTTTTGTGTTTACTAGCACTATATTCCTTCTCCTTAATAACTGCCTACCTTACCTGCATATTAACTTTATTTTACTGGTTATGGCATGTGTGCTCTTTGGCTTTTTGCTGGAAAATAAGATTTAGACAGGCATCCCAAAGAAAAAAAAATTGTTATGCTTGAAAATAAGATCCACCTTACCCACCCAGGTAGCTGGGACTAGGCTATTATGATGACGATGGTTTAAAAATAAGATACAATTTGGGAATGCAGATGCTGCTTTAGATCAAGATTCAGAGGGTTTGACACGAGAAGATGACCATGGAAGGGACAAAGATCTTCAAGAAGCAAGTGGAAGAAAGACAATTATAATGATGTCCAAGAAGGAAACTCTTGAAAGTCCAAGTGCAGATGGAAGGTTAAATGGTATGCAGAGACCCAATCCTCTTACAATCATGCATAATAAATTAGTGATAGTACTACTGGTTTTGCACCTCTATCCTTGGAAATCACTGAGCCTTATTCATTAATAATCTATATCATGTGATCTCATATGCTACAGGGTTACATATTCATTGGAATAGGAAATACTCGCCATGGATGTCTTTTTCTTTCAGTCTTCCTATGTAGTGCCACAGATTGCAAGGTGCTGAAATTGTGATGGTATGAACTTGACAATTAGCTTAGCCAAGTCAAGTTGGTTTCGGACTTGAGACCAAGCCTATCCAGTTGAAAGAATCAAGGGGGACAAAAGAAAAGAAACTTGAGGTCGAGAAAAGTCAATAGTAGTGGTAGTATATAATCCAGTGGTTCACTTGTTGAAGAGTTGTGGGTCTTGAATGCTTGAGTGACTGCCCTTGTTCTTGTCCTGGTTTTTGACATACTGGGAAATGTGTCGGTTTTTGGGGGCCGATATGGGCTCTTAACGGTCCAATATGAGGCCAATACATTTCCTTCCACTAAAAAATAATAATTTACAGGGCCATAATCGTAATGGCCATAAGACTGGCCGTTCCGGTGACTGTTTCCCTTATTGAATACCTTGAACTATACATAATAGGTTTTCATCGTTTAGGGGCCCGAACCATGAGCTTTCAGAATTCAGACAAAGGCTGTGCAATCATACCCAAACTTAAGTGTGTATCATTCAAATATTATACAGTACAAGTAATAGAGCACAAAAATACAACTAGAAACTAGAGAGAACCAATGGTAATAATTCAAGAAATAATTTTTTTTGGACTGAAATATGCAAAGGGTCTTCCCCTGCATATCTCTATTAAACTATGTATTTTTGATAAATGTATTTTTTAAAAATATTTGTACTCAAAGAAAGGGAAGGAGTTCTAATCTATAGATTGACCAACATTCAGCAATGTATATACATTTTCCACCCTTGCATTGCAACTTTAAAGATTAAAAATTGAGAAAATTAGCATTTAACCAATATCCTTCATTTTTCATGTCCAAAATCTGATTTCTCCCCCTGAATATCCATGTCAATGCATGAGAATCATGCACAGACATGGATTTCTACTAGAATCCATGCTAATATGTAGAAAGAAAACAACTTTTAACAACTTTTTACTCACCTTTGAGTTCTGGTTCAATTCCACTCTCATGTCACGATTTCTCCCCCAAATTCATGTATTTATGTCAAACAACACCAGTGAAATTACACCCTAAGAAGAGATCTCCCCTAAAAATTTCCAATAGAATGAGGTTTTTCTTTTCAAAATTTTTTTTGTGTGTTTTTTTTTTTCTTCTTCTATTTTAGTAGGAATATCATTGTTGTCATCAATACAGTGCATGAATACTAAAGAGAGCCAGTGGATATCTCGCACACCTGGAATTTTGTATTTACCTGGTGGGAAATACTGGTGGCATTTCCTTCCATTCGCCTCTGTTGCCCAGTCGAGAACTCAATTAAGTCGATATTCCAGCCTTCCTTCCTCGCATCCAACTTCTTCTGGTCACCTTGCATTCCTGATTGTATCTACACACCATATTTATACGGTTTGCTAACTCAATGGTAGAGTACTTGGCTTTTAAGTGCGGCTAGGATCTTTTACACATTTTTAATAATTGTTATTTCCTCCATGTTTCATATCAGAATGATGAGATACCAATAATATTGGCTGATAGTATGGGTTGTATCCCTGATATGTAGAGCACTTTGTCTACATAGTCGATGAAAATGGTGCTTGATCTTGTCAAATCGAATGGGTCCTGTCCTTGTGCATCTTGTTAACTTTTTTTGTGTTTAGTTAAGAAGCACACTTTTGTGACTCATTTTATATGCATCAATGTTTAATCAGATAACAAGTAGACGACTTGGTGCCTTTTCCACTATTTTTAAATGGAGTGAAATTACATGTGACCTGAGCGTATATGAAACTAGACTGTCCAAACCATGGTCTCCATGGTAGATGTGGCCACACCTTAAAATTACACTGATTGGAAGACCCCAACAATCGTTGTGGTTGATTTTTTCTGACAAATTTCTTTTCAACAGTGACAACCGTTATTTGATTGTTAGGATCATCTAATCAGTGGGATTTTTGGTATATATCCCATCAATAGTGGGGCCTGCGGTCTGGATTTAGGCACAGGTACCACACATGTAGGGTGGATGAGTCACTGCAATATAGGAAAATGGTGGAAAATGCACATAGTAGTCTAGCCCATCAGCTACCCTTAGCCACAGGACACAATGGCATCCGTGTCTTTTGGTCCAGCCATGGAAGGTCATTCTGGTGGTGTACGGATGTATATCTAGTATTATATGCTTGGATGTTTGCCTCCACTATCAAAATTATTTTCTTTAGCAACACTTTAACTATCCTGGCCCATGTTGCTTGCATTTTTTTGGCTATGTGGACACTTGGAGGACTTTTGTGTGACATGTGCAGGTTCTTTTTTATTCTGTGCAGTGTGATGTCCTATTTTCATGTTGTTTGCATTGATGTGGATCCTTTTTAGCAGGTAGTGAAAGCATTCGGGTGGAAGATGCTGCACCCTCTAGTGTCGGAAAAGTGTACACAAAAGGTGGTTCGTTAAAACAGAAGACACGTAAGCGTCAAGGGTAGGTTTCTCCTTTTCTCTTGCTCGGGGCTACTTCTTTTATGGAGTAGTTTTAGTAAAAGTCATCATATTCTTACTGTTCAAAGACAAAGTAAAGGCCATTATATTCTTATGGTGGAACGTTACCTAATCTGATTGTTCCCACCAATCTAATAGAGCGAATAAGATGAACTGTATGATCCTTTACTGGATGATATGTATAGGACCCTTTGATTTTGAGTTTGTAAAAGTGGGGATCATGATTAAGTGATCTAGATGGTTGATCTGATGGCACCCATTGCAGAGAGTACTCCCAAAAATCTCATCAATTGGACAATTCTAACCCTTTGTGGCTTGTGGTTAGACGTTAGGAAAAAAAATGCAGGAACATGTTACCAAGTGCAGCTTTTATGCCATCTTATAATAATTTATTCAGATTTTCTATTGCTCAAAATTACCAAAATGTCCTTTGGATGGAAAATCTACTTCTTTAAGGATAATTTGGTTACCCAAAAAGTTCCATTTACGCAGCCTTGTCCAGATGGTGGTAACTTATACAAATTAAAAGAAGTTAAATGAAAAGAAAAAAAGAGGGAGGAGTCATCGAATTATAGGAGGGGTGATGATGCAGGACTGATGCATGAACTAAGTAACATGTGAGATCAGATAACCGAATTAAGATATTTAACAAAAAACACAAACGTCGCTATATTCATCACAAATATCATGAAAATCAAAAGAAAATCATGCGTAATCCTGGCCTAAGCTACGAACATCATAACATAAGATCATTAAATAAAACGAAACTAGGATCTAATGGATGTAGGGACATCTAATTAGCATAGGGTATAGTTTATTTTAAAATCGAAAACTTAATACATCCTAGGGTAATTAGGGTTTGGGTAATTTGGG
This sequence comes from Magnolia officinalis, assembly GCA_021015155.1. Lineage (NCBI taxonomy): Eukaryota > Viridiplantae > Streptophyta > Magnoliopsida > Magnoliales > Magnoliaceae > Magnolia > Magnolia officinalis. Next base: position 15,300 of record JAJHSJ010000995.1, on the reverse strand, counting down.
GAAAGTTAGAGATTTTAGTTTTAGGGTTAGGGTTTCGGGGATGGAGTGGGGTTTTGATATAATGATGGTGGAAAGCTAAAAGGGGCAGGTGAGATTCACACGTGTGGCCATACGGTCACATGTGTGGCGTGGGAGGATGGGTTTAGGGCAGTTAGGGTTTGGTTTGTGAATGGGTATGGGAAAGTTGGCTTTTGGAGAAAACGAAGATTTGAGATGGGAGAATTAAGAACCTGAAGAGAATACCTAGATGGATAAGAAAAGAGAAGATGATATGGAGATAAATGGAGACCTCGCACCTCCGTTGATGAAGATTAGCCTCGCACCAATCTTCCTTCCAAATCTCATGGAAGTATCTTTAAATCGCATGAAGATGGAAGAAGAAAGCAAGAGTTTTTTTTTTTTTTTTTTTAATCACGAAATTCAATAGGAGAGGTCACACGCCCCCCTCTTGTGAACTTTAACGAAAATAGCCATAGTCTAAATAAAATCAACCAAAACACTCATCATGTGTCCAAATATAAAATAATTAAAAGTTAAATCCTAAAATATGATAAAATCTAAAATTGATGTGGACGATCAACAATCAATGGCCCGATCATGCGATTCATGCGATCCAATGGTCTGATCGTCGCGTTCCTCCGATGCAACGGTCTAGATCACTCCATAAAGCAGCTCATGTGCATCTTCCCAGTGTAAGGTCTTCCAGATGCTCGCACATGCACATGAGGTTTTCAGCACGATCACGGGTACTCGCCTGGCCACTAGGGAAAGTGGTGCGGCCCCTCCTTTGATACGTACGTAAGGGTGTATGTGACGTGATGTCCTTAGCAGGTGAAAGGGACTTATTCCTCTCTCTTCTTTAGCTTCTTATTTATTATCTTAACTTTTTTGTTTGTTTGTTTGTTTGTTTTTTTTTTTTTTTTTTTTTTAACGCACGCACACACACCACACACACTCACACTTCAGTGGAATTTCACCACCTATGGATACTCGAACCCTTGACCGGGTGTTGAAACTCCTGAGAGTCTACCACCGGAGCAAGAGTAAGGATCCTATTTATAATCTTAACTTGATACAAGATTAGTCACATCTTATCCCTCTTTCTACTTTAGCTTATTATTTATAATTTCAACTTGATACATGATAAGTCACAATGAGAAGAACTAGATACATGTTAATTCCCCCAGGTATGGTACACTGAGGTAGCACACATCCCTATGCTCCACAATGCTAATGTGCTCCACATGTACATAAGTGCTCTGTGTACTCTTAACAGCACCAATTCCAATAAAAAGAAGGGGGTTCTACAAAAAAAAAACAAACTAGCCATTACCTTGTACAAGGCAATCTTGATAAGAAGTTTGTTTTAGCCTTTTCTTTTTTTTTTTTTTTTAAAATAAATACACGAACTATTAACTATTTTTGTACACATGCATGGCACATGTGCCACATGAGCCACAATGTGAATGTGCCACAAGTTGGACCACCCATCTTATAGCACTACACATGTGGCACCGTGTATGTTCAAGCATCTTCAAGTGACCACGCGTGCCACATTTGCTAGTATTAATCTTCAAGCAACCCACAAGCATTTTTTTTTTTTTCTCTCAACAAAAAAATAAATAAAACTACAAGCATGCCACGTGTCTCTCTATGCCAATGTGCTAATTGTGTGCAAGGGCCCCATATGGTTGCTTAGACAGGGTGTTTGACAAACAACACACAACGGAATAGTCTATCCATACAAGCCTATCCAGACAGGCTTAGCTGTAATGCTTTCAGATTAGCCTCTTTGAGCAAAACTTTGATGGTTAACCAAACGGGCCCCAACACTGTAAGTACTACATTCAAATTTCAAAGAAAAAAAACAAAAACGAAAACAAAAACAAAACAAAGATGTTGCTTACAGTTTGATATGTATCTTCCCTGTTGATCTTCAAGGTCCGCTTTATTTTCAAAAAATGAAAAAAAAAAATAAAATAAAAAATCAAGCTCTGTTTTGTGCAAATCCAGAAACTTGACCTTTGTCTCGGTAAAATTTCTCGAACAGCTCCTATTGGCTTCCTGTCTTTAGCTCGGTCTTTAGCATGACAAATTTGATGAATATTAGGTGTTGCATTACAAAGGTGCTATATTTTCTATAGTTCCAATGGATGATCTCGTTGATTTCAATGCTGGCCATGAAGTTTGAACAATTGTTCCTCATTTTCTTCTTCACATTTGTTACCCTGTTTGTGCAGTTAAAAAGTCTGTAATCCTCTCCTGTTTCCATTTCCTTCTTGAGTGAGCTTCCTAGGCCAATTTACTATCCAGTACTGCAAGCACCCGTCGCATGGTTGAATAGAGAAAAATCCTAATAGAGTCTACAGTCCTCCAGTTCAGCTGGATTTGGTTTGAACAAAGACCTCAATCCACATAGAAGCTCCTTTGAAGCCTTGAGTTTCAAAAGAAATTAAGACCCAGTGAGCTGCAAGCCGGTTTCATAATTCTAGGTCCTCTGCCCAAGAGCAAAATCTGGGAATGGCCACATTAACTCAGAAAAGGATAACCGATAGGTGATATACTAAGGCCCTGTTTGGCAGATGCCTAAAAATGAGTTAATCTCATTTTAGTTGATATCCATTATGTATTAGAGATCAAGATGATCAAGATCTCTAATACATAATGAGTTCATGTTAACAATAAAATCTCTAATACATAATGAGTTCATGTTAACAATAAGATCTCTAATATATAATCGTTGTTAACTAAAATTAGATTTAATAATTTTTAGGCGTGTACCATGAAATTGCGGTAGAATCGCTATTACTGAGGTATGAAGTATGACCAAATGTCCTTGGGTGAATAGGACTTTTCAAAAACTTATTTTCTACTAAGCACAAACCATGCCTAACTTTAATCGAAGAAGTAAGGCAAAGTAACTCTATGGCTTCCAAGCCAATAGAGGGTCCAATTCACATAGGCTTTGTGCAAGATTTGTATATAAAAAGCAAATCCTACAAGGATAGTGTATATTGTGTGTGGGACGTGATTTCTATCAATACTTGTACATTAACTAAATCATGCATCATAAAAGTCATTTGATGAACATAAGCATAATTAGAACAATGCACAAAAGACAATCCCAAACACAATCATATATAGTGGTTCGGCTACTTGCTTACTCCACTCCCGGCGTGCGCACTCTCTCCTAGAGTGTACCGGATTTCACTTTCCAATGGTTTTAAATTAGGTTAACCACGAACCTTCACAACCTACACAAGGTTCCCTTAATTGCCTACACAAGGCGACAAGTCCAACACATGGACACAATTGTGACCTTACACAAGGCAACCCAAGCCTATACAAGGACAACGTATTATCCCGTTGGAGGCCTACAAAGAGGTCTTGGCGAGTTTGTCACTCAAACTCTGAATCCCAATCTTACACAAGGAAATGACTTCAGACTCAACGGACTCTATATACTTACAATAAGTTGGTGAGCCTCTTTCTCGTACGATGTGAAGACTTTCGATGATGACGAAGAGTCTTCAGCTCCCTTGAACCGTAACATGTTGTTGATGCTTTCACGAATGCTCCGAGGTTGTGAGGTTTAGGGTTTTTTATATTCTCTATGGATATGATACGATCTTAAATACACACAGAGAATGTTCCCATGAGCTATGCATTCAAGAGTTCTAATAACATAATTAACCTACAAGGAGGTTTGTTGGAATCTCACTGAATGCTAGAGTTCATAATTCAATCTTAAGCACATAAGATGTTGAGTTAAAGCATATGCTAAGATTGAATGATGAACTCTAATGGGAAAGAAGGAATGAGGAAGAGGGTATAATATATGTGAAGTAACTCTCTCAAACTCTCTTAATTTTTAGCTCATCTTACTAAGAGGCAACCTGTGGTATTTATAGAAGAAGAATCCCAACGGTAAAAAAACGGGTAGAAATCTGTCATTGTCGATACTATCGAATAGTCTTTGATATTATTGAAATTTGAATTTCAATGATATCGAGTCTCATTCGATTGTATCGACTTTCTACACATATATGTTCGTTTTTGTGTAGGACAGATTCTGCTTGATTTTATCGAGTACCATTCGATGTTATCGACGTGCACTTCGATGTCATCGAAATGTAGTTCGATCCCATCGGATTTTCTTTAGAAAATTACCTTTGGTTGCTGGAAGATTTTGTCCAGATATTCGATGTTATCGATCATCATTCGATGCTATTGAATTTTGAAGTTCCATGACATCGAATGGTATTCGATGTGATCAAAGATATATTTTCTTTGATGGCTTGCTGGACAAAATGTTCCTAATATTCGATGTAATTGACCATGATTCGATGCAATCAAGAACTTACTCTCGATGTAATCGAAGGTGACTCGATTATATCAATGAACACTTTTGAGAATGATTATATGTAAGAGGAGTGCCCAAAGTCGATGCTATCGAATAGGGTTCAATTATATCGAATTTTGAATTTCGATAAGATCGGGCTATATTCGATGTAATCGAGATTTCCCAACAGATGGTTATGTTGTTGCTGGACAGAATGAGCCTATTATTCGATGCAATCGAACCATGTTCAATAGAATGAAAATGACTTCGATTGCAAATCGATGCAATCGAGTTTATCTGTGTAATTCATGTTTAACTCCTCTATCATTCTAAGTGTTCAACACTTAAACTTACCAAAGATGATTTTCAAAGATTTGAAGGTAAGACTAAGTTTAATGGAGGTCATTTACCTTAGGGGTTTGGTTAGGGAAGTGAGGCTTCATTTACCTGTTTGGAGCACTCGATCTTCTTTCTGGTTGAGGTCTTGATCTTATAATCTTCATCTTGAAGCTCACTTGAAGACTCACTCAACATTCACGTAATTTGACAAACCAGGGCACTTTCAATAACGAGGCCTAATATTTAGTTGGCAATTTTATCGTTTCATTTAACATAATTGATGGTTTATTTAAGGTCTGCGCAGATGTATTATCGAAGTCCATAGATTCTTTTGTAGGACTAGGATATCTGAAGTGAAAGAAGCTTTGAGAAAGATGAAAACAGGAAAGGCCTTTGGATCAAATGGTATACCAATAGAGGTTTGGAAGTGCTTGGGAGATACTTGGTTATTTTGGTGGACAAAGTTGTTCAGGAAAATTGTAAGGTCGTAGAAAATTCTAGACGAATGGAGGAAAAGTACCATGCTACCTTTTTGTGAGAAAAAAGGGATGCATACAAAGCTGCACTAACTATCATGGGATTAAAGTTATGAGCCATATTGTGAAACCTTGGGGAAAAGGTGATTGAGCAAAGACCAAGGCATGAAATAAATGTATCAGAAAATCAGTTTGGTTTCATGCCGGGGAGGTCTACCACTAAAGTTGTTTTCCTACTTAGACTATTGATGGAGAAATATGGAGAGATGGGGATGATCTTCACATGATCTTTATTTACTTAGATAAAGCTAACAATAGGGTCCCTAGAGAGTCAATCTAGTGGTTGTTGGGAAAGAAAAGACTTTTAAGAGGACAAATTCATATGACTAAGGATATATATGAGGGAGCAATAATAAATGTGAGGACCACTAGTGGATCTAAGGCAGAGATGTGGTGGGCAATGGCTGCAAAATGTATTTTTTTTCCTACTATTTTTTACCTTTAGATTTATTGGTTGTGTTTTGGTATTTGCATTGTATCATTTGTATAGTTTGTTAATAGTACGAACTCATTTGGATATAGTTGCATCACTTTTATCATACGACATATAGTTTAGGACCCTATACATGTTTTCTTGTGATGTTTTAAGTTCTAAGTGTGTAATCATGTCTCTTTTGACATCTTCTAAAGTTTTACTTCAAAATTCCATCATTTTCCCCAATGTTTCCCTCAAACAGCAATACATTCCCTAAAACATGTGATATTTCCCTTGCGATGCCGATATGTTTCCGTATCCCAAGGGTGTGGTACATGCATCGATGCTAATATTGTGAACACTGGCCACCTTTTCTCGCCACCTTCACCAATGCATGATAAGAAAACGCTGGAGAAAACTCTCCCCTTGAGAGAAACTGATATAGGACGACCTAATCCAACCTTAAATGAGCATGGTATATGAAAGGGGCAGATTTATGCAATCTAAAAAACAAATAAAATATCAGCCTTATACATCATAAAACAAGAAAGAAATAAGGTTAATATAGAATTGATTATGACCATCCATCACAAACATAAAGTATTGAATCTTAAAATCTGAGTTTAGTTGGATCCGGCGAAAGATAGAACTTTCGTCTTGCAATAGTCCGTTTAACGATCCAAGTGGATTTTCTAATCCAGAAAAATAGGAATTTCCTAGATTGGGAAATCCACTCGGATCGTTAGACGGACCTATTGCAAGACGAAAGTTCTATCTTTCACCGGATCCAACTAAACTCAGATTTTAAGATTCAATACTTAATGTTTGTGATGGATGGCCATAATCAATACTATATTAACATTATTTCTTTCTTGTTTTATAATGTATAAGGCTGATATTTTATTTGTTTTTTCGATTGCATAAATCTGCCCCTTTCATATACCATGCTCATTTAATATTGGATTAGGTCGTCCTACATCAATTTTTGGTATCAAAGCTTATGTTTCTTGCATTGGGTCGTCTTAGATCGAGTTATCAAGAGTCTAGATTTTTATCTTATTTTTTTTAGGGTTTCATGCATCGCATATAGAGTCTAGATCTGAAATTTTAGATTTGCAACTAGATTTGAATTTTTCCACATTTGCATCATTCTAAAGGTTAGGATCATCGGTGTTTATAGTCTTGTGTCAAAACAATCTCTTAAAGTCGTGTTTTAGGAAACCTAAGTTGAGTCTTATTGTGTATGCCCACTCGGACTAGTAGAGGATTTGGTCTACACCCGATTTTCAATATGGAATAGTTGACCGAGATGATGAACACGATCAACCAACGTTTGGCCACCATTGATGCGCAATCTAGGAACACGAATACCCGTATAGATCAGATAGAAGTGTCCCTAAGAAAATCTCCGACATTGGAGGGGATGAACAGTCTCATGTAGGGGGAGTAGTTGAGGAAAGGGTAAGAAATCGTGGTAGAGGTCGTGGAGCACGTGGCCGAGGGGTAGGACGTGGAGGGGTGTGAAATCCACAGCCCGCTGTTGAGTATCATGACCGTTATAATGTTGATGAGAGGGTCTTAAAGAGTGTTAAAGTAGATGCTCCTAGTTTTGATGGGCGTCTTGACCCAAAATCATTCCTTGATTGGTTAGCGGACATGGACCATTATTTCGAATGGTATGAGATGTCTAAGAACCGACAGGTGCGGCTTGCGAAAATGAAACTTGTGGGTCAAGGTAAATTATTTTGGACAAATACGGAGCGTAGGATCGAGAGATCAGGAGGTGTCTCAGTCGCGCATTGGGTAGAGATGGAGTTATTAAAGGAAAAAAAATATCTCTCTCTTACTGTCAAAAGCTCCTAGATCAATGGCAAACATTACGCCAAGGATCTATGTCGGTTGCAGATTACATCGCAAAATTTGAGTATATGATGCGGTGTGATATTCAGGAGGATCCCTTAGTGACGCTGGCGCGTTTCAAGGGGGGTCTTTGCATGGATCTACAACGTGAGCTTATGACCCATGCAGTGAGTGACTTGGATCAGGCTTACCAAGTTGTACAGGAGTTAGAGCTTTACCTAAAGTCTCCTATCACGAGGCGCTTTGAGTCTCGAGACTCTACTGTTAGATCTGGTTTTCAGGGAACCAAACCTAACATTGGAAGTCAGCCTAGGGCGCAGGCTAGTGCAATGCCTAAGCCTAAGGATGATAAGGGAAAAGGTGTCCTTGGTGCCAATTCTGACAGTGGTAGTCATTTGAGATGTTATGAGTGCGGAGGTACAGGTCATTTCGCATACCAGTGCATGGCAAAGACTCGCCGAAAAGCCTTAGTCATAGACGAGTCAAATGAAAATGCGGATGACATGGATGATTATGAAGTTGAGGAATGTCACCCAGAGATAGGTGCTAGTGATTATGAAGAAGAAGAACCAGAGACCGCACTACTAGCTGTAGTTAGATGTGCTTTAGTGCAGGCCAAAGAGAAAGTGATGATTGGCGCATAAGCACAATTTTCTACACGTTTATCAAGAGCGGTGACAAAAATTGCAAAGTCATCGTGGATAGTAGTAGTTGCACCAACGTGGTCTCAGCTAGCACAGACACTCGTTTGGGTTTGAAGCCTATCCCTCACCCTCAACCCTACAAGGTTTCTTGGGTTGACACATCTTCTATGCCTGTGTCCCAGCAGTGTTTAGTCCCCATCCAAATCAATTCATATAAAGACGTTGTGGTGTGATGTTTTACCTATGGATGTAGGTCACATCATTCTAGGGAGGCCGTGGTTATACGATAGAGATGTCACGATTTTTGGTCGCTCGAACGTGTGTACATTCATGTATGAGGGCAAGAAAATCAAGATTAATCCGTTGCCACCCAAGAGCCACACGGACAAGGCTAGGGATGTGAAAACGAGTGAGTCAAGGAAGGATGCGAGGAAATATATTCTCAAGTCTCTACATCATAAATGCAAAAGAGTTTGAGAAAGAGACCGAGGATGATTCGACGGTGTACGCCTTAATGGCTAGGGAAGTTACACCCGAGGTTCATGTAGAGTTACCCCCTGAGGTGACTTCGGTTCTTGAGGAGTATAGTGATGTATTCCCTGAGGATTTACCGGATGAGCTTCCACCTATGCGGGACATCCAGCATGCCATTGATTTCGTCCCGGGGTCTACTTTACCGAACCTTCCTCATTACAGGATGAATCCTGTAGAGCATGCAGAGTTGCATAGACAGGTCACTGAGCTCCTGCAAAAAGGTTTTATCCGTGAGAGCATGAGTCCGTGTGTTGTACCAGCGCTATTAATGCCTAAGAAAGATGGTACGTGGCGGATGTGTGTGGACAGTAGGGTCATTAATAAGATCGCGATCAAGTATCGATTTTCGATACCGAGACTTGATGATATGTTAGACATGATGGCCAGATCTACCATTTTTTCCAAGATAGACCTCAAGAGCGGGTATCACCAGATACGCATACGCCCTGGAGATGAGTGGAAGACAGCCTTCAAGACGAAGGATGGGTCGTACGAGTGGTTGGTCATGCCCTTTGGCTTGACTAATGCACCCAGTACTTTTATACGTGTGATGACCCAGGTTTTGAGACCCTTTATGGGGAAGTTCTTAGTGGTTTATTTTGATGACATACTCATATATAGTACCACTAAAGAGCTGCATTTCGACCACTTGAGGCAAGTCTGTAGTGTCCTGAGGGCGGAGAGGTTATGTGTGAACCTTAAGAAATGTTCATTCTTGTCTGATAGGGTTGTCTTCTTAGGGTTCATAGTGTCGTCTGTAGGGATGCGAGTAGATTCAGAAAAAGTCAAGGCCATAGTTGACTGGCCTGAATTGCGGAATATACATGAAGTGAGAAGCTTTCATGGCTTAACCACATTTTATCGTCGGTTCATTCGAGGGTTTAGCACTATTATGGCCCCAATTACTGATTGCATTAAAAATGGAGAGTTCATATGGTCCAAGGTTGCAGCTAAGGCGTTCAAAGATATTAAGGGCAAGATGATAGAGGCTCCTGTCACGCGTCTTCCAGATTTTTCTAAAGTCTTTGAAGTAGCGTGTGATGTTTCAGGTGTAGGTATAGGAGTACTAAGCTAAGAGGGTCATCCAGTTGCCTATTTCAGTGAGAAACTGAATGAGGCAAAACAAAAGTATTTCACCTATGACAAAGAGTTTTATGCAGTAGTGCAATCGCTACGTCATTGGTGTCATTATCTTCTACCGCAAGAATTTGTCTTGTTTTCTGATCACGAGGCTTTGAGGTATTTGAATTCTCAAAAAAAGCTTAACCCAAGGCATGCCAAGTGGGCAGCGTTTCTTCAGGAATATTCATTTGTCCTGAAACATAAAGCCAGAATCGAGAACAAACCAGCCGATGCCCTTAGTAGGAGAGTGACATTGCTCAACTCCTTGTGTGTAGAAGTTATCGGGTTTGAGCAATTGAAAGACGAGTATCCCATGTGTTTAGATTTTGGGGGAACATTCGTGTCACTCTTAGGTGCCCAACATAGTTCGGGTGAGTTCGTGCTGAAAGATGGTTTCCTTTTCAAAGGAGACCGACTTTGTATTCCCCGCACTTCCCTCCGGGATTTCCTTGTTTGGGAGCTTCATGCTGGAGGTATTGCTGGCCATTTTGGTCGAGATAAGACTATCGCCCAAGTGGAGGATCGATTTTATTGGCCAAGTCTCAAGCGAGACGTAGCTAAAATTTTAGGACAATGTCGAACATGTCAACTGGCAAAATAGAAGAAGAAATGATACTGGATTGTACACGCCATTGCTAGTGCCACACGCACCGTGGCAAGACATCAGTATGGATTTCGTGCTTGGACTTCCCAAGACAATTAAAAAGCACGATTCCATTTTTGTGGTCGTGGACCGTTTCTAAAAAATGGCTCACTTTCTCCCTTGTTCTAAAACCTTAGATGCGTCCAACATAGCTAAGATTTTCTTTGAGGGGGTATTATAGGGTTTGCCTAAGACCATAGTGTCTGACAGGGATGTCCGGTTTACTAGTTATTTTTGGAAGACATTATGGCATATAATGGGTACGAGACTCCAGTTCTCGTCTGCCTACCATCCTCAAACTGATGGCCAAACTGAGGTTGTGAATCGAAGTCTCGGAAATCTAGTACGATGTTTGGTGGGTGAACACATTAAAACTTGGGACTTAGTCCTGCCAGTCGTCGAGTTTGCATATGACAGTTCAGTTAATAGGTCTACGGGTATGAGTCCATTCGAGATTGTTAGTGGTTATAAACCTAGACTACCCATAGATTTGTTACCTATGTCAGTCACCCAGAGGACCTCAGAGTCAGCCGATGCATTTTCCTATTACATTCATGAGTTGCATGCAGAGATTAGGAGGCGGATAAATGCTAGTAATGAACAATACAAAATTTCAGCTGACTTACATCGTAGAATTCAAGAATTAATAATGAGGGTGATTATGTAATGGTTAGGATGAGGCCAGAACGGTTCCCACAAGGTACCGTTAAGAAGTTACAAGCAAGCAGTGCTGGACCATTTAAGATTCTGAAAAAGATTGGGTCCAACGCGTATGTGATAGATCTTCCACCTCGCATGGGAATTAGTTCAACATTCAATGTGGAGGATCTAATGCCTTGTTCAAGCCATCCCATAGACCCTAATTTTGTTACAAACCATTGGCCAATTTCTGAATTTTCTTCCCAACCTACACCACCTATGCTTACTATACCTGAGAAAAGAGAAGAAATTGAAGGAATTATGGATGAGCAAATTGTTTCCACTCGGGACGGTGGATTTCAGAGGTACTTAGTGAAGTGGAAGAACAGACCATCATCCGACTATACATGGTTGACGGAAGCAGAGTTGCAGCGACTAGATCCAGATTTGTTAGAAAAGCATAAGAGTTTTTTCTCGCCGGAGTCGAGATCTTCTCAGCCGAGGGGAGTTGATGCGGACACCAGGCCATTCAAAGTATATCAATGCAGGAGGTATGCGTTATCGGTGTCAATGTGGTTAGATGACGGATACGGGTCGGGTCTCTAGAGGTTGAAGACCTTACACATGTGTTTATGACATGTGTAAGTTGCTTAGAGGAGACATTTGGACCGTTAGATCGCGAGGATGGTGTGATCGGATCGTTGGATCGTCATGACCCACCTTCATTACGCCACCTTCACGGCGCTATTATCGGGGCTCATCAGACATCTTAAATTTGCATTTAGTCTATGAACATTTGATTTATTTAAGTTTTGAGACAGTGCGCACAATTTTGTGCGAATTTCTTTTTTTTTTTTTAAACTTTTTTTTAGTAGAGTATTTTGATAATTTCAGGTAATTACAAATTTATAAGGGTTGCCCTAAATCTATAACATGTTATGTTATGTTTATGAAAAAGAAAAAGTAAGCTTTTTGCTTCTGACAATTTTGTCTTCGACTTCCAGTGATTGGAAGAGAGCGTGAGACCCAGGTAAACGATTTCTCATCCTCTACTTCTTTCTCCTTCTCTTTGTCTAAGGTACTCTTTTCTTTAACCCCATTCTCTTCCTTTTCTCCTAGAATCTTTAGATCTAGAAGCCAAATCTATTTCTTTTTATTTAAATCATTAGATCTCAAAAGATTTTCATCCCCACATAAAACCCATCACCCAAATCTAAATTTGAAGAACCATAAAGTCTTTTCTGAATTTTTCAGATTTCCCAATTCAGGAAATTTCATTTTTTCTGGATTAGAAAATCCACTTGGATCGTTAGACGGACCTATTGCAAGACGAAAGTTCTATCTTTCGCCGGATCCAACTAAACTCAGATTTTAAGATTCAATACTTCATGTTTGTGATGGATGGCCATAATCAATACTATATTAACCTTATTTCTTTCTTGTTTTATGATGTATAAGGCTGATATTTTATTTGTTTTTTAAGATTGCATAAATCTGCCCCTTTCATATACCATGCTCATTTAAGGTTGGATTAGGTCGTCCTACATCAATTTTTGGTATCAAAGCAAGCTTTTTATAACATCCATCACCTTTCTCTCTTCCTTTCTCTCCTCTCCATCTTGCTAGCACAAGGGAAAACCATTCTAGGCTCCAAAGAGAAAATTCTACCTCTTAACCTTTTTATAACATACCCAAGCTTGGAGACAGAGATGAGAAGACTTTTTTGCTTATTAGGGGTTGTTTGGCAGCCCCCAAAATCTTGGATTTTTTACAATTGGCAATTGAAATCTAGGATTTGCAAAAGTGGGGTTGCTTGGCTCACTTGAAAATCCTGTATTTCTAATCTAGGTTGGTTCAAAATCCATGATTTTCACCCATTTTCAATTTCAAGGGGACCCCTAAGCTTTGTTAAATCAAGATTTTAGGGTCATCTCCAACCATATAACTACCTCCTCCTTTTAATGTATTCACATTTATTCATACCATTGGATGTTTTCACTTGCATCCATACCATGATGATGGGGCGATACAGAAATCAAGCCTAACTAATCATATATGGGCCACACCAAAGGAAAAAGAATTGACAATCACGTAAAAAGAAATATAAGATTTTGTTTCAATTATGGAATTAGTAGGCTCACTTGTAAGCTGCTAAGGCTGTCTTACGATGGGCTCAATGCAATGGTCATATTAGGGGTCGTTTGGCACCCCCCAAAATCTTGTATTTTTTACAATTGGCAATTGAAATCTAGGATTTGCAAAAGTGGGGTCGCTTGGCTCACTTGAAAATCCTGTATTTCTAATCCAGGTTGGTTCAAAATCCATGATTTTCACCCATTTTCAATTTCAAGGGAGACCCTAAGCTTTGTTAAATCCAAGATTTAGGGTCATCTCCAACCATCACAACTACCTGCTTTTAATGTATTCACATTTATTCATACCATTGGATGTTTTCACTTGCATCCATACCATGATGATTGGGGTGATACGAAATCAAGCCTACCTAATCATATGTGGGCCACACCAAAGAAAAAAAAATGACAATCACCCAAAAAGAAATATAGATTTTGCTTCAATTATGGAATTAGTAAGCTCACTTGTAAGCTACTAAGGCTGTCTTACGATGGGCTCAATGCAATGGTCATTTTATATCGCACATGTATGTCATGATACATTGCACACACATGTCATGTTTAGAATATTTGAGACCATTTTTATTTTTCACATTCATTATCATATGAATATAACACAATAATTCCAAGAATCGGAGTCAAAATCCAGGCTCCCATACGCAAGTTTTCAAGTCTTGGATTTTGAAAATCAATGCTGCCAAACAGAACTGAAAATCAAGGATTACAAATCTAGGATCTCATTTCTGTGCTCCCAAACGAGCCCTTTAAAGGATGTTTGTCCATCAAGTAACCTGCAAAAATGACCATTTTGTCAGGGAAAATGCCCCTCATTAAAAACGAAGGCGATGGGCCATTATCCCCAACATTTTTGTGATTAACTCTCGATTGGGAATGTCTGCAATTCAAATCATTTGATCCAGACGCAGCCATATCATTAGGTTTGCTGCAGTTAACTGACGCATCAAGAGTGATACTTGCTTACTCTTATACCGTTGTTGTTGATATAGCAAAATCTGGGGAGAAACCCCCCTTATATATTGGGAATTCCCTTCCCCTCTACAAAAAGGAAAAAAAAAAGAAAATTTGTATACTATGTATTTTACTTTGTAAGCATCCATAGTTGAAATGGATCCATCTTCCTCTTAGATGAGGTGGTTGAGTAGAAGAGTTCCCTGTGTTTTTTTTTTTTTTCCTGCCGCTTAACCAGTTTTTCCCATGCAGAATCAATCACCACAAAAGTGGTTTCTATGTGCTGTCTGTATCCTAATGCGTCGCAGGCGAGAACGTGAAGAAAATGCTCGAATGCAGAGGAGATGATGATTGATGGTAATTTGAGTCAAGAGTTCAAGCAAGAGGTTGTTACGGAACTCATATCATTTCTGTTTGAGCGTAATTGCAAGGAGGATATTGGTTAGATTAGATTGCACATGCATGTCTGGATGAGATGGGAGGAGTATATGATCCTTGGTCTGATGGATATGCATGCCAGTTTTCATTTTGTGCAAGTGGAACCCATGTTCCAATGATCCAGATTGTTAGTCTGATGTTCCTCACTGGATTGACCATAAACTGGAAACACCCTTGATTGAACAATCCTAGCACTGCCATTGGTGGCTTGTGAAAGGACATCTTACAAAAGAAGTGCAGCCCACAATCTACATCGCTGGAAAATTGCTAAATATTGGATTGCTAGGCCAGTCCAATGTAGAGACTAACATGCTGAAAACCAAGGTCCCACTTAAACGAGCTGAAAACCGAGGGGATTATGCATTGCCTCTGGTCGAAGAATATAAAATTCTTTCTGGTAAATTTGCTTTGTGTTCAGAACTGGACCATGATATTTGAATGTTACTATTCTACAAAGAGAGTATCTCAAAGGAAACTGGCAGATTTTCAATAGTCTTATCTCATTTTCTTCAAAAGCATGCTCCATATGTGGGCACTTTGTTCCATTTTGGTGGAAAGGCTCCTTAATTGCCATCCCTTATTATCCATAACAGGAGAATTCTCCCTTAGATAATTCCGACCGCTCACCAGAGCATGATGCAGAAGATGACGTGGAAGAACGAGGGGATGATGTCAAGTTGGAGGCTC